>CABFOV010005373.1:24766-43173 GCA_902141375.1 Timema poppense
TTTTTTTTTTTTTTTTTACAGCTATGCAAACCCTTGAAATATAAGGATACTATATCCTTTGTTCGCTTAGCTCCAAGGGGCACTGAAATAGAACCCGGAACATTAGCCACAATTGTCGGCTGGGGAATGACAAAGGTAAGTTTTCAAAATAAATAATTCCAACCTTACTCAAAAGTCTGAGAAAATTTGTATTCACTTAATAGGATTTCATCAAGAAATATTATTTTTGAAGTACAGTATAATTTTATAGCTCAAGTTTTTGAATTTTAATATTTAGTTTAATATTTAATTTTGAGTTTGTGCCTAAATTACTTTAAATTAAAATATTCAACATACACAAATGTTTATTGTACGGGACCAAAACGACATTTTTAAGTTCTTTCCATTCTTCATTCGTTCAGAAGGTACTAAATGTGTCATGTCCCGACATGCCAGAATATATAATTATGTCATGACAGGTAAACAAAATGCCAATAAGATTAAGTGTTCCCAGCTTTAATAGTAATTGCAGTTCCAATAAGTCTTCAAGATCAAGGATCCTTATCAATGGAATCTGTAGTGTAAGTAAACTATTTAGAATAATGTCAAATATCCAAAATCGATGTTTATCACTGTCATAAGCGCTTATATGAAAACACTTGCAAGATATTTCCATTTTAAATCCATGGGTAGTCCCTCAAGTGTGACTTGACGTTTTAACTGACTTGGCTAGAAAAATGGAATTTGCTAAATATGAAGACTTACTACAGAAACTCTCAATGCACTCTATCTATGCACTGTAATTTTAGGTTAATATAATATAATAAATGTGCACTCTATAGCTTCGTGTATACCGAGTATTCATTTGAAAACTTTCCACCAAAATATCTAGAAAACAACACATTGCCGGAAAAAATGTTATGAATAGAAGTTGTTTGGTTCTAAGAGGTAAGTAAGGTGGTAAGGCTGGTATGACCTTGGGTGGCGTTGCTAAGGTGACATTAAGATCACTTTGATTTTTTTTTAATAAGAGTCCATAGTTTTTATTTCATATTCTTATAGATAATGGGGTGCCATTTTCAAAATGGTGATTTTAAGCTTTTTTTAAAGTCAAAGATATCAAGAAAAATGAGCCTCCCAATTTTCTGAGTCACCGGCACCGGGTGCGGAACTAGAATTTGGCCTATTCAAACAAAGCTCGGGAAGGTACAAGTGTTTGTGTGTAAGATCGTAAAAAACTATATTGTATTTACTATCAATGATCATTACAAACTAATTATTTTTATATATGCCTCAATGGGCTTGAAGAACTGCAGCAACATTCAACCAAAGACACCAGGATAAAAACTTATCACATATCTATGTTTTGGATCTTGTTTCAAAATGTAAAGAAACTGTATCCATCGCAAACAAAAAATGGACTGTGCATACAGTCTTGAGTGAATTAGCTCAAGTGGAGACTTTAGGCACTTAAATGGCAAATCCCAAAAGTTCACTGCGGGAATTGTCTAAATCTACTGGTGTATCAATTGGTTCGGTTCATAAGATATTGAAATTAAAATAAGTTTCATCCGTATAAATTGCGTGTACAACAAACACCAAGCGATAATTATCCTAATATGCAAGTACAGTTTTGCGAATAAATTATTAAATTATTGAATGTGGATCCATTGTTATTAGAATGTATCCGCTTTTGACGAGTGCACTTCTTTCTTAAGTAGTTGAGATAATAATCACAACTGTAGTTATTGAAATGATCAAAATCTTTATATTTTTATTGACGGTTACACACATTGGGCAGAAAAAATAAACGTTTGGGCAGTTATATTAGGTGACACGATTATTGGTCCGATATTTATTGACGGACATTTTAGAGGAGGAAAATACTTGGAAATGCTTGAAGAAGCTAGTCATACTCTTATAAAGCATGCCCTAGAAAATCAACTAGACAATTATGGAAACATGGATCTTGATGAAGATCTTTTACATTTTCAGAAAGATGGAGCCCCCCCTTACCATATATTACTCGTTCGTCAAAGTTTAGACAACAGATTTAATGGAAAATGAGTTGGCAGAAGAGGACCAATTGAGTGGCCAGCAAGGTCACCTGATTTAACGGCCCTAGATTTTTTATGTGGACATTTAAAATTCATTATCTATGACACTAAACCAGCAAATATCGAAGAGTTAAAAAGAGAATAACAATGGCATGTGTAAGTGTTACAAAAGCAACCCTACGAAACGTCAGAAGTGAATTCGAAAATTGACTATATCATTGTTTAGCTCACAATGTAAAACATTTCAAAAACCTCCTTTAAAGTTAAAATTAAAAAAACTTTTTTCTCAATAACTATTTTACAAATACACATAAACGTGAACAAACACACGCGTGCAAGCACATAACACACAAACACTTGTACCTTCCTGAGTTATGTTTGAATAGGCCCAATTCAAATGCCACGTCAGATTATTAAAATGTGTACGAATCAGTTAAAATAAACTAATTATATGGAATTTTAGTTAAGTTTGTGATATCCAAAAAAACTTGTCAAGCTAGTTGAGGTATGTTTGACTAATACGCATATCAGGGTACGGGCTGGATGCCACTTATCAGATACTTTTGAAATACATAATGGGTTAAAACAAGTAGATGCACTTTTCCCATTACTCTTTAATATTACCTTGGAGTATGATCTTAGGGTAATGCAATAGTGGAGGGAAGGGTTGACATAAAACGGTACAGTGCAGCCATTAGGATACATAGATAATTAAACTTTGTTGATAAGGAAGCTGTTGAAATAAATGCAAACATATTATTAGAGGCTAAAAAAGGAAATAGGTTTATAAGGGAACGCTGAAAAGACTAAGGACGTGTATGATCACACAGAGAATACAAATTGAGGATCATAAGAGATTACTTCGAACAACATATCATATGACAGGGTTTATGAGTGTAAATATTTAGGAACAATTATGAGTTACATACCCTGTACTCATACCAAGAGAATTTTAGGATATTCAAGTCTCGTAGATTACAGTGCGCAGGACATGCAATGCGAATAGGAAAACCTAAAGCCTTGTTCGGGGTACTGAATGGAAAACCCAATGGGAAGAGACTATTGTGAAGACCTAGACGCAGTTGGGAGGATAATATTAGAATGGACTTGAAAGAGATAGGGTGTGATGAGGTGGGCTGGATAGCTCAAGATAGGGATTGATGGCGTACTTTGTAAGTGCGGCAATTAACTTCTGAGTTCCTAAAGACGTAGAGTTAATAAGGTAGCATAGTAGAATTTAGGCACATTCTGCTTAATAGGGTGCACTACTTTATTGAAAATAATATAGTATAGTTTCTCAACCAACATATTTGAATAACCAAAGTCCAACTCAACTATATTCTTTTTTAACTCTTTTATTATGTTCTTAGAAAAAGTAAAATATTTTCTTATAAATGTACTGCTAGCCGTCGATAAAAATATAATTCTTTAGTCTACACTCAATTTTGAATTAAAATAAATTAAGTAGCTGTTAGTAAATTTGTATTGTTTTATATCTTATGTAACTACTCTATTTATAATTTTTAAATCAAGTAATGGGAAGCTGATAGAATAAAAGATAATAATACTACCAGTGTATAATTCTAAATATTCTTATTGCTGAAAATGTATTTAGGACTTGGAGCAATAATGTATTATGCCACAACAACTATAATAACTGTATATTAGTATTTAATTTTTAGGCTATACTTCCTTAAATAATGCAACAAGATTATTTGTAATGATTTCTGAAAGTTCAATATTTGTATCAAAAAGTTCAGAATATAATTATTCTGTTTTATCAATGTACTAATCGAAACCTTGAATATTAAGGCTTAAAAATTACTATATTCATGCTTTACCAAATTATTTTCATTTAAATGCATATCAACTAGTTTCTTAAACATTATTAAATATATTAATTTTAATGTTTGTCAAAAGTCCTTATAATATAATATCTTTCAATTGAGTGTAATCCTAAATGATACATCCAAATAAATAATTTCATACTATATTCATTACAGTTTTTAATACAAATGTCTTAATTCAACATCATTTAATTGTTACAGTATATGGATGCAAGTTCTTACCCGGCAGTTCTTCAAACGGCGAGAATACCAATTTTGAATATACAAACATGTAATAAACACTATCGTGAAGTGTGGGCTCTTACCAACTATCAAATTTGTGCAGGCTACAAGGAAGGTGGAATCGATGCCTGTATGGTAAGACTAATAAAACATTTTTAATTGATAGTTTACAGACATTTAGGAAAATCTCCATCAGTGTTTTACTTACTTACTCAATGACGTTATAAACTCAAAATTATTTGTCACAGTTACAAAAGTACGCCACCTATACCTAAATTGAGCTAGTTCTATCCAGTCCCCCTCATTACACTCAATCTCTTCCAGGTCAATTCGAATGTTATCCTCCCATATTCGTCTAGGTCTTCCCATTGGGTTTTACAATCAACACGTTGTAGATTCTCCTATTCGTGCTGCATGTCTTGTCTACGCGATTTGACTATCCTAAAAATATAGTGTGATGATAAAGTGGTATGTAACTCATCACTATGTAACTTCCTACATTCCCCAATTTCTTCCTCCCCTTTTGGATCAAATATCTTCCTAATCACCTTGTTTTCGAGAACACCAATGTATTTCTGTCATGTAAAGTAAGAGAACATTTTTCACATCCATAGAGACCATCTAAACTTAGTTTAGGGTGTAAACTATGTACTTCAATCATATTAGTGGATGCGGCTAAAACCTTTTACTTATTATTTTCTACATACTGATCCAAGAATATACATGAAATTATTAGGCCTGTCTTCCACCAATGACAAACGCTTAACTCTTGCACCCCTGTAAGCAGTTTAGAGGAAATATATATGACTCATTGTACAATGTTTCCCATGAAATGATGGTATAACGGATATTTAATACACATATTCGCAAGTGCACCATCCAACAATGAATGCTTAAGCCTATTTTACTCTAGTAGCCTAATGCATAATCAGTGGATCCTCAAATTGAATATACTATAACTCTTTGCACCAACCACAATCACCCCAATCTCTTCGGTATTGATAAAACAATTCCTAGAAGTTGAAGGATATCCTCTGAAGTACACCCAATTACATTGATGAGGAAACTGTAGGTCTTGTGGAAAAAAGGTTTATCTTCGCTATCTCTCAGTTAAGTGTTGCCAAATCTTCTCGCTCTAAGTTATGTCAGAAGATGGTGTGCTTGGGCAAGACGGAGCATCTGGCAACCTTGATTAACCAGCATTGCGACACTTGTCTTATATTTGAGGGGAAATTGACCACATGAAAATGAGAGAATGCCAATGATGTTTCCCAATAGTAACAATGCAGTTTCCGCATAAATGATATTCACTGTAATAGAACCAAGGATTCTGGGCATATTATTGCGCATTTTTTTCTTACTCACACGCCAAATCAAATACAATGATTACTCTAATATAGAGCTATCTCCTTAATATACAGAACATTATTATATATTTCGTAGATTTCCATGCAGAGCCAACAGTTACATTTGAAATTTAACTATTGACTGTAAACCCTAATATAAATATCCTGGACACTACAGAGGTTATATCCTAGCCTAATACGACTAATTAAACTCAATAAACACCTTAAAATCTTTCTAAATCAGTTTGTACATGGGTGAATTTCAGGTTCATATTTAATTCCTTTTGGAATTCACTTTGTTAGGGGACAAAATACAGTGTATCGACATAATGTTGCCATTGTAAGCTTAGGTGGGTGCAACAGTGGACTTATTTATCTGTACATTATAGTTTATAACTTTTATCTTAGATAATTTGTGGTTCTATGCATTTTATAACAATTATTTTTGTATTATGCACATGTAGGATTGGGTAGTAACTATCTTATATTACACTAGCAATCCCACACGTCGTTGTCCGTGACCCACTGTGGTATTGTGTTAGAAATAGCCTAATTAAAAAGCTAGTTAAAAATCCTGTTTTGAGGTGCATTTGGATCCCCTCACGTACACCTATGTTAAAAATTTCAAATCTCTACGTGCCGTAGATTTGGCTGGGCATCGCACACAAACAAACACACAGACAAACACTTCCTTTTCTACACTAATATTATAAAGAGGGAAGATTTGATTTTTTGTTTTTTTTGTTTGTAATGAGGAATAAATTAAATTTTCAAAATGAAATATAGCCTATGTTACTCGCTGATAATGTAGCTTTATATTGCTGAAAGAATTTTTAAAATCGGTCCAGTAGTTTTTGAGTCTATCCATTACAAACAAAAAAACAAAAAATCAAATCTTTCCTTTTTATAATATTAGTATAGATTTAGATTAGTTATTTTCAAAATTTAATCTATTGTTGATATGCAGGCTGGATCTTAATTTAGTTCCATACTTAATTTGGTTGGATTGATTTATTAGATAAAGTTTATTATTATTATTAGCACCGCGTCTTACTACCCGTTCGAGTTATACGCACTTGCGCTAATGTGTAATGGTAAGGTGATTGTGAGATGAAATGGAGGACCTACAGTTTAACGTGGAATCCGAAGTCTTGTCAGAGGTGAAGGAAGGGTTTGGTAATCAGATAAATCCTTGCCGCGACCGAGGATTGAACCCCGGCCGCCAGCACAGAAGTTTGACACCTTACCCCTAGACCGCCAGGTCACCTAGATAAAGTATAAAATTTACTTTTATTTTGTTTAGTAATGTCACGTTTTAAACTCAAACATTGAAGCTATATTTGTTTGGTACTTTATATAGCTCGTGAGGATTAGATTTTTATTTGTATCTTGTCCAATATGTTCTTCTAGCTTTTTCTTCTGCGTGGTTATTTTCTTAGTGGGACAGATAATAATTTGTGGTTGCTTTTTGTTGGTAGTTATTTTGTTCATATATGTTTCTGAAAATAGCATTTACAGCTATTAAAATGGAAAATGGTTTATGGCTAGCACACCCAGGTAATTAATTAAATGATCAATATAAATTAAATGTAACATATTCAGAACCAGACAAACAAATACTTACTTCTGCGCAACACACAAAACTTAGTTTAGGTCTTTTAATACAGATTGGTCAAACAATAGTAAAATTTAGCTGAATTTTAGTGAGATACAAAATTTCGGTTTAGTTACAACTTTTTTTTGTGTTTGGTGGTGATAGTTCTTGAACTCGTCATCCTATCTCATATACCTATCACTACCCTCTTTCCGAAGTCAGAGACTTAAAGTGAGGTTAGCTACCCAATGCCATATTCAGTAGAACATTTAGCACCCATCATTAGGGAACCGATACTCTGCTCCAAGACTCCCACTGAGGTCATGTTTTCAAGAAAGGTGGCCCCTCTGCCCCTTAACGAACACCCAAACGGTTCCTCATAGAATAGCAAGGGAGAACTTCCCCCACCATACGCTGACTTCAGAGCTGGGAGGAGTTGACCACTCCTTATGCAACCGCCAACAGGTCGGAAAAAGTCTGAGAGACTGTATTAGGGATTGTCTGGTGAAAAAGCTACAGATATTAACCTTAGTTACCCAGTCGTACCTCGTGTTAGTGTCTTGACCAGCGGCCCGTGGCAAAGACTGGATATCTCTGGAAAACACCAGCTATTTCTGACAAAGATCAGCTTTCCTTGGCAAAAATCAACTCTCCCTTTCAACTACCAGATATCCCTTGCAAAGCTCAATAAATCAAATAGAAATCATCAATCAATTTGTATACCACCTTCCCTCGTCCTGACACAGATGACCACACAGGGAATCAGGTACTCGCACAAGCGGCCAACTCATTACGAACATTGCTTGGGGTGTACCCACATGGAGGCACCCTGTGAGAATTTGATTGGCTTAGCTTTCTAGCAGACTAACAATCTCCCATCAGGTTAACCATTGAGCCAATGTGGAGGGCAAAGCTGTCAGGCACATCTCAGCTCATACAGCGCGCCAACATTAGCCCCACTCTTACCCTTTCCGTTATCATCTAGTCTATTGCCCGAATGATGCCTAATATCAAATGACCGACAGAGAGGTTATAATGATGTTTTGACGCTGACTTATTTATAGTCGCCGGACACCCCTGAAGTTATCCCTTTTCTTCAATACTTCAACGGATGAGGTGTATTTTATTTCTCTCTTTTTTATTGCAGTTTTCTTTCTAACTAATTAACTAAATTTTGCAGGTCTGTTATAGGAGGACTACATCCTATGCATCAAAACTGTAATATTAATGTCAAGAGATATTCGTATTGTTGTGGGATATTTAAAATGTGGTTTGGATGATTTAAACATTTTATTTGAGTGGGCGGGTGGGTTTCCGATGGTATTCGTAAGGAAAGAAAGCTCACTTCGTGGCTTTACACATATTTTCTTTTTCTTCGCCCCTTGGAGAGAAAGTGTTGTGATTGCCAAGAAACATCTAACTCGAGAGTTTGATAAATGTTGACGTTTAATGACACTCTGACACTGAAATAGAGATTTTCTTGAAGCCACCTGCCTGTCTCTTTATGTTTCTGTGCTGCGGCCTAGAGCCGAAACCATTTTACTGATCAATCTATAACTTGGTATCTAGGGTTAAAAACGTTCCCTTGAGGAGTTCTAACCTTTAAATGAAGGGTAGGTTACAAAAGCAAAGACAGAGAGAAAAAAACTATTTTCTCGAAATTTTCTTTGAAGATTTTAGTTAAATTTTATATCTAGGCACTATTTAACAATACAAACAAAATAACTTTTATCTTTTTCCCATGAAAAAGAATTGAGGGTACTTTACATAAGTGAATATTTCCAATTTTGATCATGTTTGACTATTTGAGATACGAAATAACTTGTCATTGTAAATATGTAGAGCTATTAAATATAGAATTCCTTTTTGTTGAAATATATTCTAATAAAACCAATAGTTTCTGAGTAATAAACAAATATATATTGTTTTTGTATTTTGGTCTTTGAAAATAAATTTGATTGTTATGCTCTTTGGTGGACAGAGATGTTATTTTTTTCTCCGTGTTTCTGTAGCAATGTATTTTATTTCACATATGCTCTTTGATACATGTATTATTTCTACTCACAAATCTTAGGATAAAAGGGTGAAAACTTCTGTGCGGTGCAACATACTATTTATTTTGCTTTCTTATGAGGCATGCATGAACCCTCGGAAAGAGAGATTATTTTGATCCTCAATAAAATTTAATTCAAGATTTTGATGGATATTGACTGGCATGCAAAGATATTATCAAACTGCAAAGAAAAGGAAGGTATTACTTAATGTACCAGGACGCAAAGTAACTGGGAGGAAATGAAAACAAAGGTGTGTGAACTAATAAGAATAGAAAATCAATGGTGACGGATTATAAAGAGGTTCTTACGATTGAGCATGATAGGATGTATAGAAACACTGTAAGACAAAGAAAATTGACCAGGGAACCTGGATATTCAAACAGAAGACGAAGTGTAGGAAGAAGAAAAAAGGATCCAGTACTTTAAAGAGTGAAGTGAATAGAGCCACAAGGACACGTGAAGAAGAACAAAAGCTTCTGGAGATGATGACATACCAGCTTACCTTCTGAAGGAACTTGGAAACAACGGATTAATGGCTCTGACAAACATAAATAGGATCTACGAAGCAGAATAATGTCCCAAGAATTTTTAAGAATTAACAATCATGGTTCTAAAAAATAAAATACAAGCCAAGAAATTCAGTGACCATAGTCTATCAGCCTCATTTCTAATATGGAGAAGATCGTGACAAGAAGACTCAAAAGGCGACTGGAACAGAGAATAGAAAATGTGATGGAAGAAGACAAATTTGTATTTATAAATATAAAAGGAACCAGAGACGCCATAGTGGTTTTCAGAATAATTTCAAAGAGTGCTTGAAGTCAAGGAAAAGGTCTAAATTGGTTCAATAGACTGGCAAAATGCGTTAGATATAGTAAAGTGGAAGAAGCTGTTGGAAATACTCAAGAAGATCGAGATCAACTGGAGGGACAAAAGGATGATTGACAACTTGTACCCGTGACAGCGAGTGAAGATGAAGCTGAAGATAGGGGGACGTGTCATTAACACAATAAAATAAGAACATGAGGTAGAATTGATAGCTTAATAAAATAAAGAAGAGTTGCATGAAATGATGGACTGGTTGGTGGAGATAGGAAAAAGATATGATATGCAGATCAACATTGAGAAGAAAAAAGTGATGGTGATTTCAAAAAATGAAGAGCCGCTGGAAATCAAAATTGGAAACCAGGTATGGGAAAACATAGAGGCATTCAAGTACCTTGGAAGTCTGCTGACAAAGGATTCCTACTGCAACAAGGAAATATTATCGAGGACTGCTATAGCCAAGGAAGCTTTCAACAAGAAGATGTTACTGCTGACCAACAAGTTGAGCTTAGCACCGAGGAAGAAACTGATGAAATGCTACATGTGGAGCATCGCACTGTATGTATCAGAAACTTGGATTAATAAGAAGATCACTAAGATGAAAGATAAATACTCGTGAACCCCCCTCCCCTTCCCCAGCCCCACTCAGATATAATAGTCAAGGAGGTAACAAGAGAGTTTTTTTCAAATTTAAATAACAAAACACATACAACTCGATGAGACGAGTGAGACAGCTTAAATGTGTAATGTGACATCAGTGTTATTATGAAGAACAGTATTTATTTAAAATTAACATCCGAGAGAAATGACCTGATTTAATAAGTATACAAAGGTTTATGACCTTTAGAAAAAGTTATAGCCAAAGCAAACTCTCATTACATGACTGACATAGTGTTCAAGTAACCTTGCGTGCTGCTAGTTCTTGGATTGCTTCGCATAAGTCATAACATTAGACAACTTATATATAAAAGCCGCTAAAATGTCTACTCTCGCCCATAAATGGCGGCTCAAAACACCCGATACAACAAATTCTAAATTCACCTTACAAACTGTCTCTATCTATTTAATTAAACCAGTCATGATTGAATATACTAGAAAAATCAAACAGTATCGCACGAGCTCTATTTTGATGTGAATAATTAATAAAGGAGAGATACGATCCTAAAAATATATAACAACAATCAAAGTGCCCTTTTTAGCGGCTCATAATTTACTGAAATAAGATATGATATGCCTTCATCATATTATCGGCCTCCTAAATCTGAACAGGACATAATTTGTAATCATTCACAAAAAATGTGGAAATTTAATCTAATAATGACGGTGCCAAGTGGCTGGCACATAAATTTAACTTGGAATCCAACTATGCTAAAGAAACACAATGCCAAGTGGCTGTAAGTTCAAGTATCTAAAGTTCTAAAGTTCATTGATAGAACATTAACTCGTTACTGGCCCTTCTTTTCATCTGGAGGTGGCCGACAAATCAAAAGATAAACAAACAATTAAATATCATTTAGCGCCTTCGGAATTTTCAAGCCTATCTACGTGCAACGTAAATTAGGTACAACAATTTACCAAAGCAATGAGTATAAAGGTATCTCGCCATCTTGCAGTCTTATCTCATATTAACAGTCGATAAACTCTAAATTGTAGAAAAATATGAAATAATCTATTAACCAATAACAAGATGATTAAACTCCACATGATACTAAAATATGTGGAGCTGGCTAACGACGCTATCTGTTAACAAACGACCAAACTGTCGATACAATAAGAGTTTGAAAGAGATGCGTGATGCGCATATGCAGAAATTACGTGAAAGCTCAGAGACCAAAATCCAAATATCCCCAATGGAATGCATAATTCCAAAGTTGAAATTATGGTTTTAATCTAACCGTGCAAAGACTTAAGCTTTACCATGACCTTAAGAGTCAAAAAATATTAAGTCCATATAACATGAAATCCATGGCAAAAAATAATAAATTTAATATTTAGAGATTTTGAAACGATAATTTTGAAAAGGTTAAATCAACTAAGCCGAAAGAAAATTTAGACTTTATATTACGAAAATATTTATCAAAGTATAAGAGCGTTGTTAATCTTACAAAGCCAGTATTACAATAAGTGATAACATTACATAATCTTATTTCTATATAGTCCTCGAATATATCACGTGTTCTCAAGGAGTGGGAATGACAGGAGGGGGAGATGGTTAGGGGGTAGCGTCCTTCGAGAATAATCTGGAAGGTATGACGTCCACCTAGACGTCAGCGGAAAGGAACACTCATTTATTTCGCTCTACTTCTTTTTCTGGGCGTGGCTCGCTAACATCGACGAGGATTGAACTATAGTCCCCGGTTCAGTTAGGTATTGGACAGTGCCGGGAGTTGTCGCAAAGCCGTGGTCTTGCTGAGATGAGTCAACTGGGGCCAGGGTGGTGAGTAATGTAACCTCAATTGTTTAGGTCGTTGTAACGAGTTTACACTTGGAGAGCTTTGAAATGTGGTGCGAGAGAGGACTTAAAAAGATCAGGTGGACAAACAGGTTGAAAAATGAAGAGGTCCAAAGAAAATTGAGTGAGAAGAGAACAAATTTGGATGGGATTCTTCGGCACAAAGCAAACTGGATCGGACACATCCTTAAAAGGATTTGTCCTCCGCACGTCGTCATAGAACGAAAGGTTGAGGGAAAGAGAAGATTAGGAAGAAGAGGATTCAAATATTGAATGACTTGAATTAAAGAAGACATTTTAGAGTGTGAAAGGAGGAGGAAGAGGATAGGGTACATTGGTGGTCTAAGTTTACTGAAAAAATGAAAGGACCTGTTGTAAGACAGTACACCTAATTATAATAACAATAAACATAATTGACGGGTAGTTACCGGCTAAACCCAAAAAAGCTCGTTTTGCGATTCTGTTTATCTATGTGTCTGTCTTCTTGTCTGCATCTCTGTAAGGAGCCGAATACATTTGACAGATTGGGTTAAAACTTTGTTTTCAGATAGTGTAATGATACCCCTCTCATATGTTGAAAAAGTCATGGGTGAAGTGCATTTTTATTTAAAGTATTGTATGTGAAATATCCTTTTAATACTTCATCCATGAAGAATAGGGCACTTTTCAAAACTGATGTCAATAGATTACACCATATACTTATTTTTTCTTTCAAAAATCAACTCCGTAGTAATACCAAAAAAGCAAGTGACGCTAGCTCCCTCTACCCAATAAGAAGCTATCCCTCACAACATCTGTTGCCAGGACTCTTTCTATTAGTTGGTTTTGACACTGTCAACAAGGGGGTCCAAGAGGCAAGGAGTAGGTCATATATAAGCTGCTTGTGCTTATGAATTCATTACAGTGAACACCATTATACAAGAACTTTGTATTCAAAGACAGTAATATTCAGTTACGGTAAAATATATGGTTGTAATATAACAGAAAAATCATCTGTAGTTCAAATAAACTGTATCATATAAAATTATATCATCAGTGCCAAAGATGAAATCATCTTAATAAATCGTGTGCAACATTCAAAGGTCTTATTTATTCTATTAAAATATCAGATTGTAAAACCGTATAGTAATAATTCGCGCTCAATCACGGAGCTATAAGAACCAATTATCTCACAATAACATCCGTCCCTCAATAATTGGCTCCCAATCACGGGGAAATTATATAACCGCAATTCCGTACCGCTTTAATTAGTGCTCAATCACGGGGCAGTTATCAGATATTTAAATGGTATCACTTCAATCGGCGCCCATCGCCGACGCGTATCATTTCAATTGGTACCCACCACGGGCCGACTAATTCATAACGTAGCAATGGTTCTCTCAAGAATTTTTTGGAATTATATATCAAACGCTAAAATTAAGGGTAGTTAACTAAAGGCAAAAAGAGAACACATCAAATTTCTTCAAATGAGCCCTAACAATTTTGATTAAGATTTGTATCCAGGCAATGTTTAAAATTACAAACAAAATGACAGCTTTGGAGGTTATTTAACATTAGCATAAATTTTCAATTTTGATCATATCTCCACAACTATTTGATAAATTAAATAGCTTATCTTTGTAAAGTGGTAGTACTATTAAAAATAAAAAAACCTTTATTTAAAATATATTTTTATAAAACCAATATTTTCCTTACCATTGGTAAATATATATTTTTTAAATTAATACATTGCTCATGTTTATTTAATACTTCACCGATTTTCTTTGACGTTTATATTAACTTGTGTCCCTGTTATAACCTGTGGTGTATTATCTTGGTATGATAGTCCTACGCTGCATACCCATTGTCAGATGGGACAAATTTTAAGTTGAAAAAAATTATTTTTTGTTCATTTACCAAACAATATTGTGTGTTAAGTTATTCTTTTCCCAGCGATCTTATCTGTTAGTCAAATAGTGGTTGTTCTAAACCCCTCCCTCCCCCCACCCCGAAAGTCGACAGTAAAAAAAACTGCCTTATTTATGATCTAAACCAAACAGGAACATTCGAGTACATAAGTAGGCTAATGTTTAATTACAAATTAGTGTGGAGGAGAACTGTAGTAGAGGGTAGTTAATTGAGATTAGAAAACAACAAAATACTTGAACTGGACACTGTTCGAATGGTAGTTTATTGGAACGCGAGATAAATATAATTGTATTTGTCTGGGATAACCCGTATAATTGCTCCAATATTATACGCACGGAAAGTGGTTTGTATAAATTCTAGTTTTTTGTTCATGAACAGAGAACAAGACGAGACAAAAGACTAACTCACAAGAATCTCTCTCATTAGCATTAGATAATAAACTTTTTTAAAAAAGTGTTCATCAAATTCCAGGACAACCTTGGCAGATGCTCAACAACTGTTGTGAAAAAAAATTAAACTCTGTGTTTGCATAGAAGCTATATTTTATTTATTTTGACCAAAACAAGTTTTGTTATAAAAAAACCCTGCAAAAATACTGACCTTTTCTCCCGTTCCCTGCATACCCACCTTAAGCTATTGGAATGGTCCTCGATTTTTTTTTAACTATACGCCAATTGAATCTATTTGAAATGGTATTACCTCTTTTTTTTTTTAATTTACGTCTCTAAGGCAGGGGATTTCCACTTAAAAAAGTGCCCACAGGCTACCATTGAAACTACGAGTCTAGTGATAGGCAGCATCTTAATCGGCAGGGGGGTAGAAGGGAAAAGTATTCACGCGTATATACAAGTTAATACAAAAATAGAGTGAAATATAGTTTACTACCACAAAAACAGGGATCTTAGGCCACATGTGGGCCGCTAGCTGCCAGTTGGAAACCCCTACTCTAAAGGATATTTAAAATGGTCCTCATCCGATTTCTTAAATTTTTATTCAATGCTTTTTGATTAAGAATCTATTTGGATTTTTTTTAATTGTTTTATATTTGAAAATACAATAGGGGTGTGAAATAAGTGTAGAGTGGGACAAACAATTATTACCCTCCGAAACACATCCCCCAGTTCTGCCACCACTCGGTAAGCCTTTATTTAATATGTCTCAGTATAAATTTTCAGACTTACAGGCACTGGGATGTAAGTTTATAAAATATTAAACAAATGTAAAGCACTTAGTGTATTTAATCCCTGCCCTTAGTTACCATAAAAATTAGCTCCAGATAGCTTTCAGAGGCATTTAATATTCATAATCTTTATTTGGCTGTGAACATCAATTTCCCACCCCCTGAAATATATTCCTGGATATAGGCTTGATATAATTGCAGGTAGTAAAAACTCGTTTTAAAAATATTGTTCTAATAACTTGTGTACTTCCTTTCTTACAGGGAGATTCAGGCGGTCCGTTGGTTGTAGAAGGTATTCAAATTGGAATTGTTTCATTTGGAGATAGGTGCGGCGAACCTAATGTTGGTGGAATCTATATCAAAGTATCGGCATATAGACACTGGATTAAGAAATTTTCAGGAGTCTAAAACCTGTATTGATAACTATGAATAAAATAAATTGCTTACCAAATGGGTGACTCGATTCAACTGGCTAGCAATAATAAGAAATGTATAAGTATATAGCTTTTAAAATTACAAGATAATTATGTATCAATTAGAGGAGTATCAATTTTATTTAAACTTATTGATACTTGTGAACATATTTATTATATTTATTTAATTTCTTTTAAAATATTAGTATTACAATGTTATTCAAAATAAACTCAATATTATTTATGCTCTATTATTTTAAAATAATAATGTATCATTAATCTAAAATAAAAAAAATCCATCTAATACTTTCAGAGTGTTGTTTCTTCATCCTAACTCCTATCACCTCCTATCACATTTAAGAGAAAGTATAGTAATATTATTATTATTTCATTTTGTAAAAATATTTGAATATGACAACATTTGATGTCTATTATTATCAATATATTTATTGGTTTATAGTCAACAAGAGAATAATAATTATATTCACTAATAATCACCTGCTTGAGTGGCCACCTGGTCTAAGGTGTCTTTCTCTCAAATGAGGGTACACTTCCTCTAAATATATCCTTCCTCGTCCCTAGCTCATTAACGTAATTAGTACATATGAGTATAACCTTAATAGATATTAATACGCGGTGTTGAAAAAACCAACAAACGAATTAATCTATTTCATTGCAGTATTTGTTTCTTTGTATTATGCGGATATTTTATTAATATTTGTGAAAATGGCAACATGGTTATATTTGAACTCTAGTGGCAATACTGTAGGTAATATTTCAATCACTTCAGTCAGTAATCGTTGATGTAAGCACGCAGTCGTCTTGTTAGCAATATATTATTCTAATTATTATATTACTATAAAGCCACATTGTTGACTCACTCACTGACATTAATGTCTACCCACTTTCAGATGAGTTACAAACTCGAAATTTGGCAAACATAGATTCTAGCCTGTAACCGACGGGAAAATTCCAAAAAGATTAAAAAAATATATTTTAACCCCCCAAAAAAAAAATTGAAAAAAAATTGAAAATGGTGTAGCAACTTTAAAGTTGGTGCGGACCTTTCTTTGGAGGTCTCCTGTGGCTAAACGGTAAGACCTATCAAAAAACGGCCTTGGAACTACATTAGCTTACATCCACTTGCAAATAAAGCTCACTGGGGGTTTGAGGGCGGGCCCCCATCGAGCAAAGCGAGGTAAAATATACAAGCACTGTTTAAACCAGCTAATATAGTCATTTAATTATTCCCACTAACCTCTCTAATAATAACTGTAATAGGTTATGGGCCCAGATAGCGCGGATTGAATAGATAAAATTGGATTCAGAAAATGTTTTTGTGTAACTTGGCGTGGTGTTCGTCTGTCGACAAATAGTGTGGTAGTGTCTTTGTATTTTAAAAGATTGCAACAAGTATACAGGGATAAAATGTATTTAAACACGGGTGTGAAGCTAGACGGAATTTCATATTGGAATGTATGGAAATTCCAAATTAAAGCTATACTATACGCAATGGGGTTATATGGCGTGATCGACGGGAGTGAACAAAAATCGGCGGAAACAGCTACAAATCAAGGCCCCGACACAGAATCCGTATCCGTAAGTCCATGGTCCGTAAGAAATCGATGCCACCATAACAGATTGCTCTGGCCACAGAGTTCTTATCCGTAAGTCCCTACTCCGTAGAAGTTACCCAACTTTAACTTTATACGGACCAGTTTATACGCGGACTACCAATCACAGCCGAGTAAATATGTGCATGAGCATTGAAATAAAAGAACGAATGGAAGTGAGAAGATCCGTCGCTATGGAAACATATACAAAATGAAAAGATGGCTATGTAGCTATTTCAGAAACATTTTTCTAAAAATCTAAACACCCCGGGAAGAGAAGCTTCTAGGAAAATGTTTTCTGAGAAATACCAAGTTCTCAGAAATATTGGCTTTGCTTTTGTAGTATTAACACCCCTATTATTAAAAATATGAAAAGTGATTGTTTAGTTTTCATCCAAAATACTAGTACATCCGTTATGCATTTTCAGGTTATTGCAAACACTTATTTATTTTAAGTTTGATAGTTAAAATCGAGGTATAAATATATTTCTTATGATTGTACTTAACCCACATTTTAGTATATACTAGAAGTCTTCTCGACAAAATTGTTTTTGGTTTCTTTAATTATTATATTATGATTAGCTGACTGCTTGACGCTCGCTCCTTGCTTTAGACGACTTTCTTTAGAATTATTTGATTGGACGAAGTCTTTTACTATTCCATCGGTTGAAATGGTTACGTGATTACGGATATTGATTCTGTAATCGCGAGTAGAAGTTTATATGGACCAGGAACAAGGAGTACGGACTACGGACCTTGGGATATGGAGTCTGTGTCGGGGCCTTTACGCCAACTAGATCTCGAAGGATGGGAAGGCCCAAGGAATTATCGTAACTGAAACCTCTTTTGAATGAACTTTGGAACTTTAAGAAAACCAGTATTTATCTTGTTTCATTGTATTTATTTTAGTGTTAGTG
>CABFOV010005374.1:1852-13941 GCA_902141375.1 Timema poppense
TTCGAACACAATCACTGGAGTAAGAATAACAACCAACTGGTCAGTGAAAGTCAAGAGTCACTGTCAGGATAACTGACCTTAACTACCAGTTACTCTATCCCTGAGTTTGGGTGGTTAAGGAGGTTGGCTGAGGTGTCTGGTTCGATCACCCGAGTGTATGATTTTCATAGGAAGCCCGATATTTGAAAACCGGAAAAAATGGAATCTCGTGTTGTCACAATGACGGAAGCAAACATTTTAGAATTGCAATTATATTAATATTTATCACCGCGTCTTACAACCCGTGTGGGCTATACGCTTGAATACTAATTAACCTAACGGGTTATGAATTGTGAAGTTTGGAAATAGAGGAAGGGAGCCTGCATTTTCATGGAAGGAGAGTGGAAAACCGTTTAGGATAAACCACCCCCAGTTCACCCGAGCTAGATTCGAACTTCAATCTCCCCGTCCTCAGCAGTCTAGCTCAACACGAAACAAGCGCGTTAGCTAACTCCACCACCGAGGCGAGTGTGTATTTATGTTCTTAGTCCATTTCATTATTTTATGTAAAGAAAAATTTGAAAAAAACCTTAAAGAATTAGGCCTACTGTTGGAAGCCTTTGATAGTTTTTTAGATTAATTTTATTTACATGTAATCAATAAAACAAATAAGACATATTTCTAGAATGCCAAATTCTAAGTGACTTTCAATCAATGTTGGTGGCCGAAAGTGGGATTACTATCAAATTCAAGGTTTACCAGAGTAATTTTACGAATTTTGTATTAATTCACTTCTGCAAAACAATTCTTAGCGCTACGTTTGGGTGATGTTTACCAGGATCAGTTGGTTTGTAAGTCTGGAACTAACGAAACCCTGCATTTAAAAAATTGCGCGGTAAACACCAAAATATCTTAACCACAAATAAATTGTTGTTGAACAATTGAAGTTATCTCTGAAATAACATTTCAAATGTTTTGTAACTTTAGGAAGGAAAAATAATTTAAAAAACTGTTTCGTATTTATATACATCGTATTACTACCTGTCCGGACTATATATATTTTAATAACGTTAATGGGGTAGGGATGATGACAGCAGAATTGAGAGAATATGTATCTGCATTTGTATGGAGGGAGTGTGAGAAACCATTTGAGCAAAACTACCCTTGGTAAAATCGTCCAGGGTTCTAACCTCGACCCTTCCCCCCTTTGTGAGTGTATTAATTAACTACATGTGCGTCTATTCGATCGTAAATAAAGGACTTAGGAAAACACTGTACAGTGAGGATGTTATATATTGATGAGTTATATACCTTGTACCCTACTCATCACCAGATATTGTTAGGGTAATCAAATGTCTCAGATTACGGTGGGAAGAATTTCAGCACGAATGAGAGAAACTAAAACCTCGTTCAAGATACTTACTGGAAAACCTGCTGGGAAGAGACCATTGGGAAGACTAGACACAGATGGGAAAATAACATTAGAATTTACCTGAAAGAGATAGGTTGTAATGAGGTGGACTGGATAGAACTAGATCAAGATAGGGATAGGGTGTAATGAGGTGGACTAGATATAACTATCTCAAGATAGGGTATAGGGTGTAATGAGGTGGACTGGATAGAACTAGCTCAAGATAGGGAATAATATATAATGAGGTGGACTGGATAGAACTAGCTAAAGATAGAGATAGGGTGTAATGAGGTGGACTGGATAGAACTAGATCAAGATAGGGATAGGGTGTAATGAGGTGGACTAGATAAGAACTAGCTCAAGATAGAGATAAGGTGTAACGAGGTGGACTGGATAGAACTAGCTCAAGATAAATATAGGGTGTAATGAGGTGGACTGGATGGAACTAGCTCAAGATAGGGATAGGGTGTAATGAGGTGGACTGAATATAACTAGCTCAAGATAGAGATAGGGTGTAATGAAGTGGACTGGATAAAACTAGCTCAAGATAGATAGGATGTAATGAGGTGGACTGGATAGAACTAGCTCAAGATAGAGATTGGGTGTAATGAGGTGGACTGGATGGAACTAGCTCAATATAGAGATTGGGTGTAATGAGGTGGACTGGATGGAACTATCTCAAGATATAGATATAGTTTGTAAGTATGACAATGAACTTTCAAGTTTCTAATGGCTTTAGAGTAAGTATGTAAAATAAGTTATAAATTATAGTGCATGACATAAAAATTGAGTGAGCTTTGAAGTATATGGTCGACCAGCTATTAAACCATAGAAAGATACGGTCTTTTACCCAAACGCTGCGCGTGAGAAAACACATATGTGCAGGTGTTATATTATTGCTGTAATTGAAACCTCCCATTATAGGCTCGTTATAACATTTATATTTTCCCGCCAATATGAAATTTGAGACATTCACACAAATATTGATCAGGATTGTTTGCTCCGTGGTAAGGTGGGGCATTGTTGTGTACCGTGCCTATTTGGGGTCGAGAGCTAAAGGCACGTAACACTAGTTGCACTAGTGTCGTTTTAATGATTGATTTTAGTTCTATGTCGGTTAAATAAAGTCATAAAAAGGTCTTGGAACTAAATATTTAAAGAGGGAGTGTACGTTTGACGCGAGAAAATTTTAATATTTTTTTCAATTTTTATACTAAAATATATTTTTGTTCAAAATAAATCAAATATTGCTTCAGTACAAACTTAAAGAGTTTAACTTTATTCACAGAGCGATATCAACAATGGTTGAATATCTGTCAAAGGTGTTCTGGAATTTAATTTCAACTTTTTATCTTCATTCAAAAAAGTTTTGTCATCTAGTGTCGTTATGCTGATGACAGATATTCATCAACTGTTGATATCGTCATGTGAAGAAAATTAAACTCTTTAAGTTTCTACTGGAGCAATATTTGATTCATTTTGGCCAACAAAGTTTCGATATAAAAACTGCAAAAACACAGACCTTTTCTAGCATCCCCTTACACTACCACCAACTTAATATATTTATCATGTGGGGAATGCCAGGCCTCCACCGTGGTTCGGATTCCACGTCAAACTGTAGGTCCTCCATTTCATCTCACAATCACCCTAACACAATCACCCTACCATTACACATTAGCGTAGGTGCGTAAAACCCGAACGGGTAGTAAGACGCGGTGCTAATAATAATAATATATTTATGTGTGTTTGTTTTAAGTGTCCCACCACCCATCCAGATGAATTGACACTTCCTAGTTAATTTAAGGACACGGAATATGGCCGGTGAGTTATATATATTTTTCTTTTAGCTAGCAAATGCCCAATAGTAAAATAAATTAAATTTTACTAAATTAAACAAATGTTTACTTTTTTAAATTTAGCATCGCGTCTTACTACCTATTCGGGTTGTACGCATCTGTACTAACTACGCTAATGAGCTAGAGATAAGAAAGGTTCAATTGAGGGGTATCGACATTTGCGTGGGAGGAGATTGGAAAGCAAATTTAAGGAAAACTACCCTTAGAACACCCAACTGGGATTCGATCTTTGATCTTCCTTTCATCAGCAGCCTGGTCTTATGTGAGAGTGACGTCTTGGACCATGCGGCCACCTAAGCAAGTCTTACTATTGTATAGGATGCGTTTAACTTTCCCTGGTGGACACGCGGGAAAGTTGTTAAGTTCATTTAGTTTGGTTTGCCGGTGACGAGGATGTTGGGGATCGAATCTCAGCTGAGCTGTTTTTCCTAAATGGTTTTAACTCACCCTACACGCAAATATGGGTGTAATTCTTCCAAATTCTATCTTACTCATGCTTAAACCGTCAGTATTGTTAGATACATATAGCCCTGGCAAATATTAAGGGGAATCATGCATCTGAACATTTTGAAAGAAAAAAAAAAGTGTTTTTTTCTCAACAAAATTAATTCAAATCGTGTTAAGATTTTTTTTCTAATGTTTTTTTTTTAAACAAATTCTCGATAAGCTGTTTTAACTGATGAAATTAGAAATATCAAATTTGGCAAACCTATCAATTGCAAGTGATTGATTTATTTTTAAATTTGACTTATAACTTGCTATAAATGAAAGTGTAAATAAATATTGCAATGCAATCGACCGAATACCATCCAAGCCAGTGGTGCCCAAACTTTCTAGACTCGCGAACCCCTTTCAAAAACATCTGAGCTACACGAACCCCCTGATAAATATTCATAGCCATGCACTTAAATGTATACCTAATTTTTTATAAAATGTGTTTATTAACTGCAAACAAAAGGTTTAATACTTTAAACTAACCTACTATAGAACTGTGGATTACACCATCAAAAATAATGCAAAGCTATTGAAACTACATAGCTACACATTCAAATAATTAAACATTCAATTAAAATATAAATTAAATAAGCAAAATAGTTACATTTTCTTATTTTTATTGTCACAATATTATCACATTTCAAATATGTGTTTTTTAACTGGGACCGGAAATTGCTGCTTTAACATAACTGAAATACCTTCCTGTGGTCACAAAATTCCATGTCGATTTAAGCGTCAAAAACTGTTTACGAGTTTTGACAGCTACTCTTATCTTCGCGGGACTTGGTGAGAAGAATGCACTTGCTTTGGATGGAACAGAGCTTTAAAGTCAGGAACCACAGACGATAAATAATGTCTCAAGTCACTTTCAGCATTGAGCCTGTCTCTGTTGTGGAAAGTGAAACAAATTATTGGCGGGGGTGTAGAAAAAGTAAGCGTAGTTATCTGAAGAGACAATGGACAGAAACCTCATTAAGTTATATAATATAATCTTGTAAATGTGCCTCCCAAAATTTCACAAACTGTTCGTTAAAAATCCGTCATTACGGAAATATTTTGGTGAATTTAGCGAACACCCTGGGGGTTCATGAACCACAGTTTGGGAACCAGTACCCTAGACTATTTAAAACATTTGTAGCTGACGATTTCCACACGTCCATCACAGACTCTGCCTTAAAATATGAGTGAAGAATGACCCTAGTCACGTGACGACTCCTGGATAGCTCAGTGGTTGAAGCATTGGGGTACTAAGCCAAAGGTTCTGGGTTCGATTACCATATCCAGGTGTCAGTTTTCAATTTAAAGAATATGATATTTAGATGGGCTATAACCGTAATTATCAAATATAATAGATTTGCCATTTAATCCATAATTTTAAAGTTTATTCTAGCAAGATGTTAATCACCGTTTGCGTATTTCCCTGGAAGTAAAACCGTGTCGTGCTAACATACAGCTGAGAATAGTGTACTATTTACTGTTGAAGCTAACATACAGCTGAGAATAGTGTTCTATCTACTGTTGAAGCTAACATACAGCTGAGAATAGTGTTCTATCTACTGTTGAAGCTAACATACAGCTGAGAATAGTGTTCTATTTACTGTTGAAGCTAACATACAGATGAGAATAGTGTACTATCTACTGTTGAAGCTAACATAAGCAGGGCCAGGGAAGGGAGGGGGGGGTAAATCGGGCAATTGCCCCGGGTCTCACATTCCAGGGGGACACAATTCCCCCAAAGATTACTATATTAAATTACAGTTACTATTCTAAATTTTGTATCAAATAATGTACAGATAATTAACAGCAATAAGTATTCGCTTAGTAATAGGATTCCATTCCAGATTCCAGGAAACACTAATTTTTTTTAATGTAAAATTTACGTTATTTGCGTAATGTGTTTAAGTACGGTAGAATACACCACCACTGTACTACCGCTGTCAGTTTACAGAAAAATAACGGCGAAATGGTACAAAGAGCAATTTACTTTTGTTAACTTAATTTGTTTGCATTTAATAAAGTACAGTCATTTAATGGGTTGATCAATATTCTATAAAACATGAGAAATTATTAAGTAACACAAATACCGAATACTTATCAATATATTATAACGGTTTAGTGCTAAAACTGATAAGCTGCCGTACAAAAAGGGGAAGGGGGGCTCTGATTTTTTTGGCCCCGGGCCTCACATTTTATTAAAACGGCCTTGTTATTAGGTGATTGATTGGTTGTCTCATGAGTAAGTGCAGAGCTTCACGCCAGTCAAAGAGAAGTCTTACTAAAGGGCATAACAAAAGAGAGCCACCATCTACAAGAGAACTTGATATAAATCTCTATATTGGAGCTACCACGGCGAGGGGGCTTGAACTCAGTTCCATAGGCAGCTCACGAGGTCCCTATCGATCACTAATAATCCCGCGTAACGCTATCGTATTCCTTGTTATCTGTGTTTAGTAGTTTATATATTATCTTCAGCCAATCCTCTAGGATTCCAACCTCTTGACCGCTTGGAGTCCATCCAAACAATTTATATTCCCCGCAGTGTCGTAGTTAGGTGTACAGTAGCCCCATGGCTTCTTTGGTGCTGATTGACAACTCACAGCTGACTTCTGACAGTAAACATCTAGGTATATACCTAAATTTTGACTCTCAGAAGTGACAGCTGCTTAACACGTGTTTTTTAAGATCATATGGTTTGGTGTAAGGATCCATAATTTGGTCTGGTAACTTTTCAAAGCTGTCAGCAGTGAGCTGTCAGTCAGCACCAAAGAAGCCATGGGGCTACTGTAGCTATCTTGCAACTTGTAAACAGGGAGTTAACACTCTCACATAGACATATTATTTGTTCTTTGCAATTTTAACTCCCCATTTCCTAAAGCTCTTGAGTATATACATTGGCCATTAACTCAGAATATTTTGCTTTTATAAACTATTTTTCATCTTGTTTATCTTTATGATCCCTAAAACTTTGCAATGGTAGGTTATTTTGTATTTCAAAGTGTTGTGGAAGTATGTTCATAATACTTATTGTACATTTTCGCATATGTACAGTACCCTCAAAGTCATTTTCATGTGAAAATTAAATGCACTATTTTGTTTGTAATGATAAACATTGCTTTGATACAAATTTTAATCAAGATTATTCTAGCTGATTTTAGAAAAAAATATTATTTTTTTATATTAATAATAATAATAACAATAATATTTAGCACCACGTCTTACTACCCGTTCGGGTTATACGCTTTAAGTACTAATTACGCTAATAGAATAGGAATTGGGAAGGGTGAATTAGAGGAAGTGAACCCGCATTTGCGTGGAGGGAGAGTGGAAAACCATTTAGGAAAAACCACCCCCATTTCACCCGACCGAGATTCGAACCTCGATCTCCCCGTCCTCAGCAGTTGAGCTCAACACGACCAGCGCGTTAGCCAACTACGCCACCGAGGCGGGTTTTTTGATATTAAGGAAGTTATAATTAATTTTAGGGTTATTATCAGGTTCTAGCCTGATTGGTAAAATAGTTTTGGCCCTACTCCCAGTAACAGACAGACAGCATTTCGGGAACAACTTTTTTTTGAATTCATGGGGTGGTGAAATGTCGACACCCATCAAAATCCTATTAGCTTATTTTGACGATCATAATACTTACTCTCTCCGATTCCGAGGGGTCGAGAGAGAGTAAAAACTATTGGTCTCGAAGAGTAAAATATCGATTACATTTCCACAGATTTTATAAATTTTGATCATAATGTCTTATTACCCGCTTGGGACCTGGTCCCTCCCGGACCCACATCCTCCAGTTTAAAATGGCTGCGCTCATTGGAAGAGGTTGAGTCCTTCAACACGCGGATCGCTACATGCAGGCTCAAGAGACAACAACGCTATCAACTAAGAATTAAAAAAAAACAGTTCACTTTAAAGATGGTTGTATTAGAGAGCAAACAAAAATTGCCTTTTAGTATCAATAAACCGGCTTTCACAAAGCTAGGTTAAGATATCCCACCCCCCCCTTCCTATATCATTTATAAACCAACCCCAAACGAGCCTACTCAGACTGCAAATGAAAAATAAAACTTAAGACTACAATCACCGTTTATTGTTCAAACAAATGTTTGCAAATTGTATAATCTTCAAATACCGTCGATTACTTGTCTGATAAGCTTTGTTCATTGAAAGGGTGTAAGAAGGTGTGTTGAGGGGAACGGGGGAGGTGGATTGCTGTCAACTGAACTGTTAGGTGTAGGTTTCCACCCTTGGAAACATGCTCTCCAGTTAGTAGCCTTTAAGTTTGATTCACACGTTCGCCGAAAAATAGAAAGAAGAATCTGCGCAGTAATTCACACACTTTCAAGTTGACCCATGATGCATTGCAACGCCAACTAGAAACAACTGATTATCAACATATTTTATTTTCTAGTGGATATACATATACTTTAGATCAGTTACCCGATGGTTGTTTACAAATTATAACGCTGTATCGTGGCACAATCCAATATATCGATACACAAGCTTTACATCAACGAGTTATTTCAAATCTCTTCCCAACGGCTAACGAAGCTGTCTGCTAGCGCCTGGCTGTAGAGCGCATGCGTACTAATTTGAGATGGTTGGTTCTGAGATATGATTGTTTCTCCTGTGCCTAACATCTCGAGCAGAGCGGACAAAGTAAAGAATAGTTGAACTTCAGCAGAACAGCTCGCGCCGATTAAACGGAAATCTTGTGCTCGTCTTAGAGCGCGTCACGTGACCACGTTTCTGTTCTGCGCTAGTTTTTCCGGTGAACGCGTGAATCCACAGGTATAGCAAACAATTTGAAAGGAGTTGTAAGTGCCCAAGGACTCGACCTGACTCAAGGAGTGCAGCGAAACTCCCGTAAGGCTGAGTGTTGGAGTGCTTCCATGTCCGTGTCCCGGGTCTAGTTTCAGGAACACTTCTCGCCATCCTCGGCCGGATCACGTCGTGGTGTCGGTGGCACGGACCATCATCAGAGTACCGCATGGCGTTAACTTCAAAAAGCCTGTTTATTTTCTCTCGGGACTGAATGGAATGTACATAAGAGCCGTCATCTTTACACGCGCGCTCTGCTGCCACGCCACAGATTTCTCTTCGTGACGTCATACGCACTCACAACAAGAGCGGCTCAAGTCTCATAAAGCAGAAATCTTGACAACTACAGTAGCCCCATGGCTTCTTTGGTGCTGACTGACAGGTCACAGCTGACTTATGACAGTCGGCATTTAGGTGTATACCTAAATTTTGACCGTCAGAAGTGACAGCTGCTAAACACATGTTTTTTTGGATCATCTGGTTCGGCATAAGGATACTAATTTGGTCTGGTATTTTTTTAAATCTGTCAGCTGTCATCTGTTAGCTGCCAGTCAGCACCAAAGAAGCTATGGGGCTACTGTAGCTTTTACTCCCTCCTCTCAGCGTACTGTAGCTACGAACGGTTAGTCCGTACGCGTAGAAAGATGTGATGTTTACATTTCGGTTTTTGTCTGTAGTTTTATTTAGTCCCCGCGTCTTATCACTCGTTCTGGCTATACGTAAGGTATGATAAAGGTTAAATTTTGAGAAATTGTACCTATATTTGCGTGGAGAGATAGTTGAAAGCTATTTAAAGAAAAAAAAACACCTGGCTGGGTCTCAAAACCCGATCCGCCCTTTATAGGTAGTCAAGTCTCTTGCGTGAGTGACGCCTTAGAGACCATTCTACCACAAAGGTGGGTTGTATGTAGTTATTATTATTATTAGCACCGCGTCTTACTACCCGTTCGGGTTATACGCACTTACGCTAATGTGTAATGGTAGGGTGATTGTGAGATGAAATGGAGGACCTACAGTTTAACGTGGAATCCAAACCACGGTGGAGGCCTGGCATACCCCGCCCTCTACAAGATTGCAAACAATTTTAATGGAAAATTGAATCAAACTAAGTGGAACTAGATCTAAATTATTCAAGATGTGCCGATTGTATAGGTTACATTTAAAAAGCAAGCCTACGACATGATATTCAAAAGGGGCACCGCTGCAAATATTAAAAAGTGCCCCTAAAGTCCCCCTTGGAAAATAAGTAGGGCTTCGAAACATTGTTTGCAAGAACGTAGCCAGCAAGCGATAAAGGAATGGAGGTGGTGGGGGTTGGTTGAGGTTTTAGAACGTTTTAAAAAATCCTAAAACTTGACTTATAAAAAAGTAATACTATTTCATTTACTGTTTAATCAATATCAAACCTGCTTCGGTGGCCACGTGGTCTTACGCGCTAACTTTCGCAGTAGACTAAACTGTAAATGACGGGAAGATCTAGGTTCGATTCTCAGTTGGGTGTACTGAAGTCAGGTTTCTCCAAATAGTTTTCCACTATTTCTCCACACAAATGCGGCTAAACTTCATTTAAATATGACCTTCCTAATCTCCAAATCTATTAGCATGATTAGGACATAAACGTATAACCCGAACGGGTAGTAAGACGCGGTGCTAAGCTAACAAACAATTAGTGTTTTAATGTGAGATTTTAGTTGTTGTTTTTTTTTTTTGCTTCTATGCCAATATTAGAGCGTATAAATTATAAGGTGGCTCTTATTTAAGTTTTGAGCTCACTAAATTTCCCCCTTTTTTTTGAATGTAATGTCCGCAAGAGTTTGGAATCTTAATTTTCAAAGGGCACATAACCCAAACGGGTAATAAGAGGCGGTACTTAAAAAAAAAAAATTTAAAGGACTTTTTCGCATTGATCAAAATTTGTCAGCACACCTTTGAAGAGTTCGTGGCACATACAGTAGCTCCATGGCTTCTTTGGTGCTGACTGACAGCTCACAGCTGACTTCTGACAGTCAAAATTTAGGTATATATCTAAATTTTGACTGTCAAAAGTGATGGCTGCTAAACTCATGTTTTTGCAGGTCATCTGGTTCGGAGTAGGGATACGTAATTTGGTCTGGTAACTTTTTAAAGCTGTCATTCAACACCAAAGAAGCCATGGGGCTACTGTAGGTTGAGAACCACTGGTCTAGCATGTCAGACGCGGAGAAAGAGAGACACGTAAAACGGTCCCCTCCAAAGAAACCGCGGACTCGTTATATCCTAAACCCGCGGCACTCAGTTACAGGCCTATTAAAATAGTCCCAACTGGTGGCGGTGGCTTCGTATCGTTAAGAAAAAAAAAAGGTTTAAAAGAGCTTTGCTCGTACTCGGGTCGTTTATAACGCGAGAGAGTTGTCCTTTCCACGGGCACGCGCGTGCTATTTACGCGTTAATTGCCATGAGAGCGTGCGTGCGTGAGAAATTGCGGTCAAAGGGCTCAGTGTTCCATATAGAACACACCTCACACCTCGTTAATAGTTTATGGTTCAAATGCTGGCTGAAGAATGTTCGCTAGTGATGTTTCCTAAACTGTGGTTCGTATACTCTTAAAGTTACAGTGCGTGATGTACCCCTGAGTTTTATTAATTATATAATGTGTGTTGGTAATATTTAGTATCATAAACAAATTATTATCACCGAATTTTAAGTAATAGCATGGACTTTTATAAAGCTTTCTTCACCTGCCATGGCTTTGCTTAGCTTATTACTGAAGCTTTTATTTATAGAACCACGTCTTACTACCCGTTAGGACTATACGCATACGTACTTTTATTAACTAGTATTCTAGGAATGAGTAATATTGAATTTAGAGGATGTGTGACCGCATTTGCGTGGAGAGAGATAGAGGGTGATAAGCCATTTAGAAAAACATACCCTCACTATACCCGACCGAGTTTCAAACCCCGATATCTCCATCGTCAATAGTCCAGTCTATTGCGAGAATGATACTCTAAGCCATGCGTCCACCGAAGTGGGTCTGAGACTTTATTTGAAATTTGAAATGATCATTATACTTTACAAGATGGCAGATATTTGTTTCCTCTTGTTTGTGAAGATTTGGAAGGGGTAAATTTGTAAGGTCATAACCCTGAATCAGTAGAGTCTCGTGACCAAAATTCTTAGGCAAGCTTGGAAGGGGAATTCCCTGATATTTTTTTTATGCTTCAAGAAGCTATTTGAAGGTGATTTTTTTTAATGATAGTTGTGGCCTTGGGCATCCTTCTGTTCTGTGATTTACATTATTTTGTTATTACTTATTATAGACAAATACTTATAAACTTTCCTTTGTTAGCTTTCATTGATACAAACATTAAAACAAAAGCACCTGCTACATTAAACTGCACAAAACTCTAAAGCGCGGTACACAAGACACAACTTCTTGTACAAAATGTTGTGCAAAATATTGTACAATATCTTGGTCACAAGGATTGCATACAAATTTAGCCAGTTCACACGGCATTTGTGTAATTGCGGACAATATTTGAAAT
>CABFOV010005374.1:28899-43169 GCA_902141375.1 Timema poppense
GGGGGGGGGGGGAGAGGGTGCTAAAAATGATTGATACATCCTATAAGACAGTTCCCTGAGAATTGGTTTAATCTCACAAAATATCATTTTTCCAAACTATATTTCTCGTAAAAAAATAAAGCTAGAAAAATAATATTATTTGAGAATGGGCTTTTTCAGCAGTCTCTTTAAAGTCTCTTTCGAAACAAAATCTGAACGCATTAAACTGTTCCAACAGTTGGGCTAAAAATTAGCATTGGCGATGTTGAGGGAAGTGCTGTGGCTTAGTTAGAAAGCGAATGTTAACCCCTCACCCCCAAACATTTATGAACATTAGCTTTTAGAAAATACACATATTTTTGGCTTTCAAGTTTGATGACTTTATTACATTGTATTATTTTATAAGTACTGTTAAGATATAAAAAATTACAGCAGAAGATTACACGACTTGACGTATGAATATGTGAAAGTAGATCTACATGTTTTATTTTTTATCACAGCGTCTTACTACCTGTTCAGGTTATACCCATATGGGATGAGGAAGGAACCATTTTAGAGGTAATATACCCGCATTAGCGTGGAAGGAGAGCTAGAAACTTAAAAAAAAAACCTTAGTGGACCCGACTAGAATTCGACCCCGATCTCCCCGTCTTCAGCAGAGCAATCTAACATGAGAGTGACGCCTTACACCATTCGACCATTCAAGTGGGTTGGATCTAACAACTTTTCTAGCTGTCAGAAAAGGTTCTGTAGGCCTACATTTCTTGGAGAGTAATCTTACAGGATATTAGAACAAGGCCATTACAATTTTTTTAAAGCTAAATCAATTCAATAATTGCCACTTTACAATAAAACACTTTTTTAATTAATACGTTTAGCGTGAAGGCTTTTAACTAACGACATCTAAGAGACAATAATATTCAGGTTAATTCAGAGGAAATGCACCAAAATTAGCGTATATCTGGAATGGGAAAACTACTCTAATGATACATCAACATACCCTATAAATCTAGGCTAATTTAGTTTCCTCCGGGAACAAAAATACGGCCAAACAATATCTAATCAATTAAATATATACTCAACACTTCTCAACACGCCTAAATAATTATAAAGTAAAGTATTGAAAGTTAAAACAAAGTTTATATCCGGCTGCTCAGCTCACTCGGGATTGCACTTTTCCCCTGAACTAAGAGTCATGGATTCGACTCTTGGCATGGCTGAAAACTTTATAATTGTATTATGATTTAAAGCAGAAGGAGAACTGTTGTCATTCGAATGAGCTTCATAGACTCGGCCCTATATCAACTCATGGATGTTGTTGCCGCGCGCGCCTGAAACATGCACAACCCGACAAACAGGACTCCTAAGCGGGTTGCAGAAGTTGAAGGAGTTCTCAAGCCGCTGGGTTTGTGCCTCCAAATTCATATCAATCATCGGAATATATAAGTTCTACTGATTTGAACAGGCCAGAAATAAGTTTCAGATATAAATAAAATACCGAAAATAATTCGAACTAATCAACAGAATTGTTTTCGTATTTTACTCAAAGATCTGCTTAACTTACCGTGGTCGTGGTCAGCCATTTAGTTTCATATGCTACACTACTGTTAGTAGTATTTTCAAGTTAGATATTAAATTGAAAGGGTAGATACGTGTTAAGGTCTCAGTCAAGATCGTGTAGGCATCAATATCCCAGATTGCCATTTTAAACTTAACCTTCAAGGCCACTTTAGAAATATGTAAAATTTTCTATAATTTTTCGTAAGTAATCTACCCTTAAATTGATAAATAAAAAAATAAACATAAATTATTATTGATAAAGTAAAATAGTCCCCTGATATCAATGTTGAACAAAACCATTTTGGTTATTTAAAAATAGAATAAAATTTGACAAAAATCAGTCATCAGTAACTACCATAACAAAATGTTTTAAGCACATCAAATATGTATAGTTATTTATAATATAAAAAGCTTAACAAATACCCATTTTAAACGAAATCACTAGAGCCCTTTTTTAAATTTTTTAAATAATTGATCCTCACTGTAAATTACCATTTAACTAATTTTTACCATAAAACCAAATATCTACTGTTATTTGGGATGGTAGCCACTCCATATATATTCATTTAAACAAAATTGTTAGAGCCATTTTAGAAAAAAAAAATTATTAAAAAAATCACTAATCTATAAACTAATGGGGGTTAGGGTAAAATTAAAAAAAAAGTTAAATTATTACTCTATTAAATTTAGATATCCGATGATAATAATGTTTAATTATTAGTTTTTGCACTGCATCCTACTCGTTCAGGTTGTACGCAGATATACTAATTACACTAATGTGTTAGGGATTAGAAAGGTTGAATTAAGATTAAATGTACCCACATTTGCATTGATGAAGAGTTGAAAAACATTTAGGAACAAACCCTTAGTAACTCATTCCTATACACTTATACTCAAATTAGGGATTAGTCCTGTCTCCGACAGGTGAAATCTTGAATTTCTCGTGAAGTATGTTCTCTGTTATTTTTTTCCTAATTTTTATATTTTTCGTAGCAGGAAGTAGCGCGATTATTGTCTAATAGATTTGTTATTTTATGGTTCAAAGTACTGTACACATTTGTATAAAAACTCAATACTTTTTTCATGCTTGAAATAATGTTATATATATTTCATGACCCAGTGGGTTCCACAAGTCGTGGGTTGAAAGAAAACCCCTGACTTAGATCGAACAGCCACAGAAGCGCGTAACGTTTAATTATAATCTTTCTTTATCACACTGCCTCTGAGAGCTTCACTAAAGAAACTAGGAGATAAAAAAAAGAATATCTGTTAACGCTGAAAGATATACACTTCTTCAACTCTGCACTGTAACTCTTATTTACGACTATCCAACACTCATATAACGTGGAGATACGCTATTGTTGCCCTGAGTGTCTCTTAATGCGATGACTTCACGTCTTCACACCTACTATGCGTGGAAAAAGGTTTAGGGAACAAAATAAAAAAAAACACGTGACCATAATGAATTAAACGTGGCTATGAACACGTCAGGCGTGTTTCTATGTTTAATTAAGTTTGAAATAATTTGGTGGATAGCTTTTATGTTAAAGAACGAAAAAAAAAATGGGGTAAAAGAGTGATACAGGGCGTGAAGAAACAATTTAATGGTAATGTTTCCCGGGGGAAAAAAAGCATTGTTGTGAGTAATAGTATTATAATCTGATTTAAACGGTGACGTAGTATTTTATTTTTAAACCTGGAAAATGCTCTGCTATATTTGTCACAAATTCGATATTGTATTTGTTTAAAATTTTATTTTTATTTCATCATTACGCTAAACACCAAAATTACTAACGAATTAATCTTAAGGGATAGGCATGAGGAGGCTGGTTTTGAGGACGTGCACCCTCATTAGCTTGGAGAGGTGATGGGAAAACCACTTGGTTAAATCCCACGTGAGGAAATCCACCCAAATAAATACGGTCGTGATTATAACCTAAGCTTCTTGTCAAGTATTATTATTATTATTATTATTATTAGCACCACGTCTTACTACCTGTTCGGGTTATACGCTCTTACGCTTATGTGTAATGGTAGGGTGATTGTGAGATGAAATGGAGGACCTACAGTTTAACGTGTAATCCGAACCACGGTGGAGGTCTGGCATTCCTCACATTCACAAGATGTCTTGTCAGAGGTGAAGGAAGGGTTTGGTAATCAGATAAATCTGTGCCGGGACCGGTGATTGAACCCCGGCCGCCAGCACAGAAGTCCGACACCTTACCCCTAGACCACCAGGTCACCGTCTTGTCAAGTAGAATGTGAGTCTAACTCTTTAGGCCGGTAAGCTACCGCTATACACAATATAGATACATATATTATTGTTAGGTAAATGCACCCTGTCCTCTTCCTCCTTCAGCTTCCAGAATGTTCTTTTTTTCCTTCAAGTCATATAATATTTGAATCCCCCCTCCCCCCCTACTTAACTTCTTTTCCCCTCAACCTTTCCTTCTATGACGTAATGCAGAAGACACTTCCTCCTAAAGATGTGTCCAATACAGTTTGCTTTGGACTAAAGAATCACATAAAAATTGTTCTCTTCTCACCACTCTTCTTAGGATTTGTTCATTTGTCAACCTGTCTGTCCACCCGATCTCCTCAAGACTTCTTCAGTAACACATTTCAAAACTCTCCAAGTATTTCTTTTCCGTCTTCCTAAGAGTCCAAGTTTCTGCTCCATACACTTCGTTGCTCCCAATGTAGCATTTCATCAGTTTCTTCCTCAATTCCATATTCAATTTTCCGGTCAGCAGTAACATCTTGTTGAAAGCTTCCTTGGCCATGGCGATTCTCAACCTGATTTTCTTGATACACTAGGCATTTTTTTTTTTGTCAGCGGACTCCCCAGGTACTTGAACTGATATATATTTTCCAACTCCTGGTTTCCAATTTTGAATTTCAGCGACTCTTCATTTTTTGAAATCACCATCATTATTGACTTCCCACTCACTGTTGATCTCCATGCCGTATCTTGCTACGCGCATAAACGGACCTCAGCTAACACACTCACTTTCGTGGCCAGCCTGTATATAACCGTGATGGCTTCGCAAATTAAATGAGTTCGACACGGAATGAATGTTTATTTTTCCAATCTATAGTTCTGTTGTGATCGTATAGTGGTGGCGTTGTTGGTTAAAATAACAAAACTTCATTTATTTAAGTTCTTATTTATTATTCACTTGCACCAATTCTTTAGCTAGTGCGTTAAATTAATCAACGAAATCTTATATTTAAATTACTATTCATTATATTGGTTGGCTTCTAGTATTTCACTTGATACACGTCACGCGTCTTGGTAAGTGTGAGAGTGGCCGTCGACAGATTTAAGATAAATTAGGAATGCCAGGCCTCCACCGTGGTTCGGATTCCACGTTAAACTGTAGGTCCTCCATTTCATCTCACAATCACCCTACCAATTACATATTAGCGTAAGTGCGTATAACCCGAACGGGTAGTAAGACGCGTTGCTAATAATCAAATCAAGTTAATTCCCAATATCAAGTGCTTTAGCCGTGATGTAATCTAATTACTATTGATTATCACGCCTGTTTTTCTATTCTTCTAATTAGACCCGTGGTAAATACCCGAGCGATTAACGTGGGGTGTTGATAAAAGATTCACAAAACTCGACTCCCCAAAGTTGACCTGGGAGTGTCTTTGGTCTAAGCGAGACAACAGTAACGAGTCTCCTAATCGACTCAACTGATTTTTATTTATTTTTACTATCAGGAAAACATACCCATTGGTCCTTAAGACCCAACATGGATGAACCTAACTGTCCCCCGGACCTTTAGCACGGTCCAAGACAAGGGAAGAAATCCACCCTCCTTAATAGCTCTTAGGAAGCTATCGTACCAGTGTAGACTTTCACGATATTCCTTAATAACTGACTAGCTGGTTATTAACCTTGCAATACCACGTTATTGTCTACAAGTTTGCTAACAAAATCTTATTTTCTACCGTGTTAGTAAATAATAATAATAATATTTAGCACCACGTCTTACTACCCGTTCGGGTTATACGCTTTAAGTACTAATTACGCTAATGGATTAGGAATTGGGAAGGTTGAATGAGAGGAAGTGAACCCGCATTTGCGTGGAGGGAGAGTGGAAAACCATTTAGGAAAAAAAAAAGTTCACCCGACCGAGATTCGAACCTCGATCTCCCCGTCCTCAGCAGTCGAACTCAACACGACAAGCGCGTTAGCCAAAAACGCCACCGAGGCGGGTGTGTTAGTAAAGAATTGCAGAAATCTTACCCTTATCACTCCCAGCCAGTCCTGCAGCTCTTCATCATTTTTCGGTCTGCAATGCTAGATTATCTAAGTATCTTATTGTGTTGATGACATATCCTTCCTATCCTGAAATGTCCACGTCCCTCCAGGGCTTCTCTGACCATACAAGTTGAATAGACTGGCTGCAAATAAAATCACTTGACCTATAAATATAATATCAAAATAATTTTAGTAACTTTTAAAACTGTCACGATAGTGTTCTTTTTTATACCAGAATACCATTTTGCATTTTTTCATCACATTATTTTGTGTGTGGTTGGTGAAATGGATAGTGAGAGGAAGGGTTCAGTTTAATAGAAGCCCCATCAGGCCTGGCCCCCGCCCTTGCAACACTTCACGAGCTGCCACTGGTATAATGTGTATATATTGCTATAATGTATATATACACACACATTATACCAGTGTATATATATATATACATTATACCAATATATATACACATTATACCAGTATATATATATATACATTATACCAATATATACACATTATACCAATAGGCCTATATATACATTATAGCAATATATATATACATATACACATTATACCAGTGGCAGCTCGTGAGGGGTTGCAAGGGCGGGGGGGCCGGCCTGATGGGGCTTCTATTAAACTAGAACCCTTCCTCTCATTATCCATTTCACCAACCACACACAAAATAATGTGATGAAAAAAATGCAAAATAGTATTCTGGTAAAAAAAAAAGAACACTATCGTGACACTTTTAAAAGTTACTAAATTTATTGTGATATTATATTTATAGGTCAAGTGAGTGATTTTATTTGCAGCCGTCACTTTTGATAGATGCTATCAATACCTATAAGATAACACTAATAATATAATAGCAGTATTCTGGTGGAAATAAAACTCTTAGAAAATATAAACTTATTCTGCTGTCACATTGGCGACATCTATGTTAGCTATACATACTGAGAACTAAAGATCACGTGACTTGACATATACATACATATATTATGGAAACTGTTTTAGTACATTTTTTTTACTGTATACAAAGTTTCTTTCGCTTTAAACCAGACTGTAATAAAATGTTATAAATGTTGACATAAAAACAAAATATATTTGTATTTCCAGACTTATCTTAATATCAGAATCTTACTATATGAGGTTTATTGCTCTTAAAGGTCAAGTTTGATACCGAATGAGAGGATATTATTTATTAGTTAGGCCTAAAGTACTGTCAAGCCTTGCTTACCTTGACAGCATTCCAAGAAATGTCCTTAATATTATCTTTAGATCAAAAGAAACTCTATACTATTAGTTATGTAATCCTCTCTATATTTTGTATTATTTAACATTAACACAACCGCATAGAAATATTGATTTGTCGATATGACAAAATGATGGAGTGTGATCTTTAAGTTCAACTCCTATTTTATTATTATTATTATTAGCACCGCGTCTTACTACCCGTTCGGGTTATACGCACTTACGCTAATGTGTAAGGGTGATTGTGAGATGAAATGAAGAACCTACAGTTTAACGTGGAATCCGAACCACGGTGGAGGCCTGGCATTCCTCACATTCACAAGATATCTAGTCAGAGGTGAAGGAAGAGTTTGGTAATCAGATAAATCTTTGCCGGGACCGAGGATTGAACCCCGGCCACCAGCATAGAAGTCTGACACCTTACCCCTAGACCGCCAGGTCACCTAACTCCTATTTTAAACTTTATGTAAAAAATAGTTATAACTTCACCGTAATAATAAATACTATATAACCTTAATAAGATAGCAAGTATTTCATTTTAGTAGGCTGTAATAACTCCCCTCCCCCTTGTGCTATAAAGCAGGCGTGTCAAACTCTTTTAATCATAAGGATGTGTGGAATGCCAGGTCTCCACCGTGGTTCGGATTCCACGTTAAACTGTAGGTCCTCTATTTAATCTCACAATCACCCCACCATTACACATTAGCGTAAGTGCGTATAACCCGAACGGGTAGTAAGACGCCGTGCTAATAATAATAATAATAATAACATAAGGGCCACATTGAAAATTGAAAATACTTAAGGGTCATTATTTCAGAAATATCAATATTGGCATCACCATTAGCAAAAAAAAGCACTTTATTTTAAAATCATTATTATTACAAAAATAAAATTAAGAGTATATAAAATGTTAAGATCTAATCTATATTTTCCATAAAATTTAAGATTTTATTTTGCATCACTTCATATTTGGTATGTAAGTCTCTTTTTAATAATTGATGGCGACTGGTGTCCGTAAGCCGTGATATCTCGAGTGATTGTTTTTCCCATCGGATAAAACAACTGTCCACACATTTATATGATGCCAAACGTTGCACATATGTGGCGCGCAAATTTAACATGTTTTGCGAATCGATATTTGGTGAGTAAAGAGTTAAAATGTGTCGCTAAAATCTCACTACCTGGAATTACCCAAATAATGAGCAATTTACAAATGTCATGATCTCAAAATATGGTGCACCACTTGTAAGACGAGTCCGGTCGTATTGTATGTTAGCTCGTCGAAATATCCACGGACCACACAGAATCATAGATCGGGGCCACATAAGGCCCCGTGGGCTGAAGGTTTGACACGCCTGCTCTAAAACTTTTATAATAAATGTATTCCGTGGCATCTGGTCAAAATTCCCCCTCGGTCTGACAAATCACCGTCACAAGTCAACACCACGCGCATTGTCAATGTCTCTCTCTAGCTGTAATTGCCTCAGACATCCTAAGTGTTCCGTCAGTCATCGAGTTGTACCGCGCAGACGCGACACACTGACGAGAGCAGCTTCTAACGTTATCGTTGAATGTCTCCTCAGATCGTGCTTAAGATACTACGCAGACCGTCAACACGACACTCAGTTGCTACAGCGTACTTGAGCTTTAGTGACATAACAGGCTAACCATCACTTAGATCAAGGATTCGCAAACTGTGAGGCGTGGCCCACTCGAGGTGAGGCGCAACACTTGTCCATTCTTTTCGACATGACACAGTTCTGCTTTGTTCGATGATACAATACAATTATGGTTACAACACTTGCATCTTCATATTTGGGTGAAAGTGGTTTCTTAACGTTGATCATTTGAACGATAGAAACGACAGAAATCGACTGACAGTTTGAAATGCCCTTCACCTTTGTCTCAGACCCTGTCCTGAATCATCTCTGTTATAGTAGACGTCATATTTCCCCCCGAGTGGGCTAGGAGCGTTGATATAGGCCTATATACTGTGTGCCCACCGGCGCAGGTTGATTAACGCATATATAGGCCCTACATACTTAGATTATATTTAAACTTAAGTATAAAGATGATGAAGGGGAGGGAGTTTTATGAAAACGCACAAGTGTGTGCCTATATAAATGAATTACTATTTTCTTGATTACCCCGTCCTGGATTCAAACTAGAGTCCCCGATATATCAGTTCAGAATCAGACACGTCAGCCGGAATATTCTGGTGCTAAACGGGGGCACTTGATTCAATATCAATCTATGAAATTGGATACATTTGTGAACGAAGTTGATGACTATTGGCGGCCAAAACTAATTTCAATACATGTAAGCTTATTTAAATTGTTGAGAATGTTTTTAAAGGCTAATCTTTTCCCTTGGAAAATATACGGGGGAAAAAAATACTTTGCTTGATTATTGACACTTTAATGTTTGGTTATGATACTTTCCAACCTATATGATGTCTTCCCCGTTATTTCCAAGTGGTAGATCTCTGTTTTACAAGACTTGAGGTTTACTGGAAGCTTAGCTTGTAAGTCGTGTACTCATCTTGTGCACGTTGTTCGCAGGTGCTGCTGCTGGCCGCCATTTTGTCGCCTCGTGTGCTGGCTGTTAACGACCAGTGGTTCTCGCAAAGGGTGGCACGGCGGGCTGGCGTCAACAGGGAAATGTTCGACGTGTAGGTACATTCTTACTTACAACCACTTCTGATAGTGTTGGGACAAATCACTCTCTCGGGTCTGGGTTGATTAGAAGAATGTACAAGTCAGGTACATTCTTACTTACAACCACTTCTGATAGTGTTGAGACAAATCACTCTCTCGGGTCTGGGTTGATTAGGAGAATATACAAGTCAGGTACATTCTTACTTACAACCACTTCTGATAGTGTTGGGACAAATCATTCAAATAGATCTCGGGTCTGGGTTGATTAGGAGAATATACAAGTCAGGTACATTCTTACTTACAACCACTTCTGATAGTGTTGGGACAAATCATTCAAATAGATCTCGGGTCTGGGTTGATTAGGAGAATATACAAGTCAGGTACATTCTTACTTACAACCATTTCTGATAGTGTTGGGACAAATCACTCTCTCGGGTCTGGATTGATTAGGAGAATGTACAAGTCAGGTACATTTTTACTTACAACCACTTCTGATAGTGTTGGGACAAATCACTCTCTCGGGTCTGGGTTGATTAGGAAGGTTGATTAGAAGAATGTACAAGTCAGGTACATTCTTACTTACAACCACTTCTGATAGTGTTGGGACAAATCATTCAAATAGCTCTCGGGCCTAAGTTGATTAGAAGAATGTAATACAAGTTTGTGAATGTACTAGGTCACGCAAGGGCGTGTTGTCAGAGGGGATTGGTTTACATAAGGCTCCTTCAAATATAAATTTAAATAATTTTAATAATAATAATCATAGTATTTCCAGTTTATAAAAATGATTTTGATTAACAATTATAATAATAGAAAGAGGCCTTGTTAGGGAAAAACCCAATTTTGATTAACAAATGTGTAGTTTGATCATGGTATAAAAAGCATAAATCAAAGAGTCACTGTTACAATAAAAGTAATAAAAATGTACATTGGCCTAAAGTGTTTTAGTATTAATATTAAAAAAATATGTATTTTAATATAAATACTTGGTTATCATACTGAATTAGTAATCTAATTACCGTGAAGTTTAAGTTTTAAGCCACTTGTTTTTCTCCACATTAAAGTTAAGTTGAAAATAGCTATTATTAGGTAATGCACTATATAGGGCGAAGGCGGAGGTGGTGTTAGTCAGACATTATTTGCAACATTAAGGTATTGGTTTCAATATTTTTGATTATTTTCTATGCGGTGGGTGGGGGAGGAGGGGGATTATCTCCATCACCCCCCTCCTGGATCCACCACTGAGATCAGGTAAACATTTGGAACAAGGAATGAACAAGCTAGGTCAAGATATCAAGAAAACGTAGGTCAAAGATAAATAAAGGGCGCGTTGGTGAGTTGGCTAACTCAAAGATAAATAAAGGGCACTTTGGTGAGTTAGCTAACTCAAAGATAAATAAAGGGCACTTTGGTGAGTTAGCTAACTAAAGGATAAATACAGGGCACTTTGGTGAGTTAGCTAAGTCATTGATAAATAAAGGGCACGTTGGTGAGTTAGTTAAGTCATTGATAAATAAAGGGCACGTTGGTGAGTTAGCTAAGTCAAAGATAAATAAAGGGCACGTTGGTGAGTTAGCTAACTCAAAGATAAATAAAGGGCACTTTGGTGAGTTAGCTAAGTCATTGATAAATAAAGGGCACGTTGGTGAGTTAGTTAAGTCATTGATAAATAAAGGGCACGTTGGTGAGTTAGCTAACTCAAAGATAAATAAAGGGCACTTTGGTGAGTTAGCTAAGTCATTGATAAATAAAGGGCACGTTGGTGAGTTAGTTAAGTCATTGATAAATAAAGGGCACGTTGGTGAGTTAGCTAACTCAAAGATAAATAAAGGGCACTTTGGTAAGTTAGCTAACTCAAAGATAAATAAAGGACACGCCAGGGATTCGATAAAAAAAATAGACAAAAATCATGAAAATGTCAATGTGCCAGCGATATCGATAGAAATCAAAGAAAGACGGGTAAGTTTGCTAAATCTATGATAGATAATATTATTATCGGAAACGCTGCAAATTCTGAGCTAAAACAACATTTCTCTGTAAAAACCTATTTTATTAAAGAGCCAGAACAAATCTTGGTCAAGTCCTCGTAAAAAAAATAAAAATTTTTTTATCGTGAGCCCGCCTCGGTAGCGTAGTTTGCTAAACGTGCTTGTTTCGTGTTGAGCTAGACTGCCAACGACGGGGAGACCAAGGTTCAAATCTCAGTCGGGTGAACTGGATGTTTTTTTCCTAAATTGTTTTCCACTCTTCCTCCACGCAAATGTGGGTTCACTTCCTCCATATTCAACCTTCCCAATTCCCAACCCATTAAAGTAATTAGTACTTAATCCGAACGGGTTGTAAGACGCGGTGCTATTATTTTATCTTGCTATGGACGTTTTTAGGGTTCAATCCCGTGTTTTGGGGGTAGCCTGGATACGACCTCCTACCTTTAACAAAGTGATATGCGCACATCGCCTTGCGGCTATTAATAATGATCATGTTTATGCAATTCCGGACGCCAACACGAAAATAACCCGACTGCAACTTGTTTGCATAAAGGATTTAATGTGGCTGGCCACCGATCGTAGGATTCGTGACGTCACAACTCACGAGCTGAGTTCAGCTGACGCACACCACCTTGAACGGATGTTTGCCATGGATTATAATAATTCATATTTTAATTTATGTCTCAATAATAGAATATTTTAATTGTTCACGTAATGTCTTGGAAAGCTGCATTTTAATGTAAATGTGTTACCAGTCAAAATTTTGAGGGGTGAGGTGAAGATATTTAGATACAGTATTACGTGCCTGTTTAGTGTCTAGTTAATATTCTTCCAATGTCTTTGGGACACAGCGCCTAGTCATAAATATTTGTTTTTAAGTCACTAGATCTTTACCAAGACATCGTAAACCTAAATAAGGGTCTAAATCCCCTGTAAACCCTACTTATTTAAAAAAGCTTACTTTGTCATTCTGTGAATAACTATATTTTGAAATGTTTAACGATATTTCTAGGAAGATTATTAAAATTAAGGCATTTAAATTCAGGTTTCGTCCTTTTTTTGACTTTGTTTTACAAACATTTCTGAAATATAAAGTTATCGTAGGTTATCTGATTAACGTGGTAATATAGCTGAACTCTGTACAGGGAACAAATATTTCATCATCGTAGTCTGGACGTGAAACAATGTTTCATCATCGTAGTCTGGACGTGAAACAATGTTTCATCATCGTAGTCTGGATGCGAAACAATGTTTCATCATATGTAGTCTGGATGCGAAACAATGTTTCATCATTGTAGTCTGGACGCGAAACAATGTTATCGTAGGTTATCTGATTAACGTGGTAATATAGACAATGCTGATCCACATTGACTGATATTTACAGTTATTTCACTGGAGATTTAAATTTTAAAAATAACAATGAGGTCAAAGTAAAACTTTTTAATCAAGAACAGTGACAAATGTGTTAATAGTGACCACTTATTTACGTTAAATAAAGGTTCAGCGAAACGTTTTATTAGTTGTAAAAAATACTATCTTTCTTGTTTATTCGTCTTGTATTATTATTATTATTTAGCACCGTCTCTTACTACCCGTTCGGGTTATACGCTTTAAGTACTAACTACGCTAATTGATTGGGAATCGGGAAGGCTGCATTAGAGGTGGTGAACCCGCATTAGCGTGGAGGGAGAGTGGAAAACAATTTAGGAAAAATTACCCACAGTTCACCCGACCGAGATTCGAACCTCGATCTCCCCGTCCTCGGCAGTCGAGCTCAACATGACTCGCGCGTTAGCCAACTATGCCACCGAGGCGGGTTATTCATCTTGTAACATTATGCAAATATATATGTATGCTTCAAAATTAATTGAACCAAAGGTATATTAGTAGGCCTACTGGAGATACATGTGTTGTTTAGGTAGCATGTTAAACACAAATTAACACCATGTAGTAGTACTAGCACTTGCACCACTTAATATAGGCCTAATGTAATAAATTTGTTGAACATGGAAATAAACTGTGTAACCAATTAACTACACAACATATGTACAGCCAAGCAATTGTGCCTAGTAGAGATGATTCTCACGGCTAAAGTCACACCAAAACGAAGATAATATAAGCTGTTTAGTTTCGTGAGAAGAAACTAATATTGAGGCTCAATGAATTGGACGATAAAAACTCTCCAAGGGGCCCGCCTCGGTAAGAGATAAATCAACGCAAGGACTTTCATCATTAACCCACTATTTAATTCTACGATGCCTTATTTCAAAATATGGTTCACGCCAAGATAAAAGTCTAAAGAGTCCAACAGGGCTCTATTTTCTTAACACCCCTATATTTTAAATTTAATTAATAGAAACATGTGTTTGAAAATATGACTGCTTATTTAAACAACTTTTTAATCATATTTGCAGACCTATGAGCCTATGGTTGATTAAAAGAGCTCTATATTTAGCCTTCCTCTAACAAATACTGTACAGTAGTAATTTTTTTTGATAGGCGCACATCACAAGACATCTTGTGAATGTGGGGAATGCCAGGCCTCCACCGTGGTTCGGATTCCACGTTAAA
>CABFOV010005375.1:0-25419 GCA_902141375.1 Timema poppense
TAAAAATGTGTCTTATCATTAAACGAAAATATAAACAATTACGTGATGCACGAATCTAATACTCTCGTGGGTGAGACATTAAAAGTCCTAAAGTCAATCACGGAAACTTGAAATAGTAAAGATGATTATATTAAAATCTATACGATAATGTGTCATAAGGTTGAGAATTATAGTAAAGTCTCGCCTACAAGATTACAAACAACTATTTGATTCTTATCTTTACATCACTGTAGTAATTTTTATATATGACCACATTAAACAATGTAAACTTGGCTATTCTGGTTGATAAATGCACGCTGTTCAGCACAAATTACTGGAGTTTGCTCCACAGTAATACCATGATTACTTACACTCATTTAACTTTATTATTATTTTTTCAGAAACAAACTGTACATCACAAACAGGAAGATTTTGATTTTTACAAGTATGCTTGATGAAATGAATTCATGGCGTCTTAAATTGACTCTAATATAAGTTTCAAGTTGCGTGTCATAAAAAAAAAGCTTATACGAATAATCAAAAGTATGGTTCACGAGAAGTATTACAAAGGTGATGCTGTCGTTAAGATGAAGATAGGAATATTTATCGAATACACCCATTGGGACGATACTAACAAACTGATAAGGTGATTGATTACTTCTTTTGCAAGCATTGTTTTGAGCAGGACATTTCTTCTATGAAAATAAATTGTTTCGAGCATCTAAGAGCTACACGAGGTGTGTCTTAGTCTATAAAAGTGGTCTCGATACCCATTTTACATCCTACAACCTCTAGAATGACAACAGATAAAAACTAAACATTGTAAACATAAAATCTAATCAAAATGTTAATCAAATAAACTATGAAATTAGCCAAAGTCGTGATATTTAAGATATAAATCTAATTATACATGCATTACAATATAATTACTAACATTTTAATAATATGTTAGCCCTGAATGTAAATCCCAATTAAATTCGACATTCCTTTGAGACAAAATTCATTTCAAAGTGAAAGGCAAGGAAAAGGTGATGGCTTATGATAGCGGAAATATTTTTTTTCTCTAAATATATCTGTTCTATAAGTCTAAGGGGAAATTAATATTGGCAATAAGCATGTATGTCAATTTATTAATCTAGGGAGCTTATTTTAAGACTTCAAAAATATATATCCTTTTGCCGTTTATTTCGTTAGCTGAAAATAGAAGACTTTGAAACATTTGGTCTCCAAGTCTATTCAAGAGATACCCACTGACCCCAAAGCCACCAACCCTACCCCCATGTTTATAAAATTATGTATTCAAGTAAATCTAGTTATTGTTTTTTCATAATAATTAACTTTTAACCTTTTTGTATTTCTTTTACTAAGGTGTATTAAATTAAAATAATTTAACTGTATGCATACCATTATCATCAAACGATCTGTTGCATCCATCTTCTGATAGTACTCCTAGCCCTTTGTATTGATAGGACATTTCTGGGTGTAGTGCAAAAGATACTGCCCCAACTAAGGCTGTATCACAATGTCCATTCTTGATGGCTTCGTAAGCTTTGGTGAGCACCTCAACACCGCTTGTCTCCGATGATTGAAGAGCATAACTAGGTCCTGCCGACATAACGACAACAATTACTGTTGTAATAACTCTTAAAAGAATAATGAGGGTATGCGAGATTATAAAATAAAGTTAGGATTTATTTTTTAACTATATTTTAACTTATCTATTACATATTTTACGGCTGTAAAAAAAGTAAATGTATGTATGTATAAATACATGTACATATATACATGAATACATTGGATGTGAAATAACATGTCCCTGGAATATGCGGAATCCAAAGGAAAAGACAGAACGTTCCTTTCAAAACTGCAGAATAATACTACCGAAGAGTGGTATTTGTCCCTTATATAGAGGACTTACTCTCAGCATTGGATTAAAGATTTATGCCACACAAAGAAACAGCATTTCTCAGTGGAAACAATAATGTCCTTAAGAGATTTACTCTCATGCAACGCTACTAAAAAGCCATTTTCGTGATTTGAGCCTACATATTTATTCTATGAAGATGATATGCCTGGATTTGATTACGTAGTTGAAGGGGAATGGGAGTTGTGAAAACAAGTTGTTAAATTGAAGCTAATCTGTGACCTTCAACTGCTATGGATGATTTGTTAAGAGTGTCAGCTGATAAATATACTGGCTGTGCTCCCAGTTTCTACCACAAGTGTTTAACGAAGAAAACTTTAAGGATATTGTTGACTTATTTAGAAGTACTATTTCAGAATATTGACTTGGATGGCTTGCTTAACTTGCTATCCACAAAGACATTTAAATTTCTGATGACATGGTGATTCAAAATGCACACTTATTTAATTTGTACATACATTGAACAAAAATGTATAATTACATGTGTATATTCTCTAAATTCTGTAGATCCGTGCATTGTTAAAACTTCATATAGGACTAAAAGTGTTTGTTAGTCTGCACAACTATAATAGTTGTGAATGTATTTAAATATTTTGTTGTGATTCACTGTTCAGTCAACCCTTGTATCTTTCCTACGCATTTGCACAGGCCGCACCAACCACCCTCCCTACTGCCTGGACCGCCCCACAGTCCATTTTTTCTGAGCCGTCCGTGAGGCTTTCCCACTGTAGTCAGCACCAAAGAGAACTCCCCTTCATATCAGATCGCTTGGTGGCCAATATCACTCACGCTATCTCATACCAATGAGAAGATACTTTTTCTCTCATTGGACAAGGCCAGGCAGCAGCGGAGGGTATATAACACGGTGAATTCTAGAGCCGAGCCGACTACGGCCGTGTTGGTGCACAATAACCTTGTACACTATCAAACGACTTTACCAGCTATGGACTATTTTGAATCCACCTCAATATGTAATCCCACAGGGCGGAAACAGATAGTCTTTACCGCTGTCTACAGAAGCTCTGTGGTCCCATTCACCATCGATGACCTAGACAGGCTCACGTCAAATAAGGATTCCCTCGAAGCGGGAGATCTTAACTGTAAACATACAAGTTGGAACAGTCACGTGTCTAATCAGGAACGTCAGACATTTGCTGGCCAGGAAGCAATCAAGAACTACACAGTCCTGGCGACTAACGAGCCGACGTAGTGCCCATACAACTACAGGAATCTTACCGATATTCTGGATGTGGTTCTGACGAATATTGATACGCTGCCGGAAGAACTCGAACTTTTAAACGAACTTGACTCCGACCACCTCCCGGTCTTTGGAAGGATATCCCTTAAGACAAACCCAAGATTATCGTACCTTAGGAGGAAGATCCCCAGGGGTAACTGGGACTAGTATCGGTGGGTATTTAGGGGGCAGTAAGGTTGAACCTGGAGGTAAACTCCCCGGAAGAAGTGGACAGTTCCATCACTCTTTTGACAGCCACATTACTCGAGTCATACCGTATAACCATACAACTGTATTCGATACGCCGCCGGTTTTGTTGAAGAGGGATGACCTGGAGCTGAGTTACTTGATAGCCCCGAAGAGGGAAGCACGCAGGGAATGGCAGCAGCACCGGGATCCGAGACATTGTGCACAGTACAGTGGGCGGAGAGCCCTTGTACGTAGAAAGGCTAAATCTCTGAAAATCTCACACTGGAATGAGTATGTAGCGAACACTTTGGCTGGGGATGCAAACGTGTGGAAGGTGACGAGACTGTTCAAAGGCACCAAAGGAAAGGCAGGGACCACGGTCGTCCACGGGAGGAGAGGGTTGAAATTCTGGGGCAGGCCAAGGCAGAGGCCATTGCAGAATCTCTTGGAGACGAGTTAAAGGCTTGCTCAGAGCCCCAAGATGAAGAGTTTACCAGGACAGTAAATAGAGCGGTTGGGATGTATCTAGCAGATCGTGTTATAAAGCTACCGCCCCTAATCACCAGATATGAATTCACCCGCCAGGCGGAAAAGATGAAGCTATGGAAAGCGGCAAGTCACGACAAGGTCTCGAACAAGATGACGCAACACGTTCCGGAATGTGTAATATAGCTCTTAACAAGAATGTTTTCAGCGGCATTACTGACAGGTTACTTCTCGGAGACATGGAAGTTTGCCATCATCGTTTCATTGCCCAAACGAGGCCAGTACTCTTATTCCCACAGAACAGGCGGCACATCATTCTGCTTAGCAGCGTAGGAAATCTATTTGAGAAAATTTTCTGAAACGATTGAAAGCCTTTGGGAGAGAACATCGAATTATCCCCGACATCCAATTCGGATTTCGGAACCGTCATTTGATGGTACACCCAGTCCTGAGTTTAGTGGAGGACATGGCAGAGAGCGTTAATCAAGGGGAAATCACGCTAGCTGTACTCTTGGATTAGAGAAGGCGTTTGATAAGGTCTGGTACGCCGGCCTTATTTACAAATATATCCAGTCAATTTCCCAAGGGTTTATGTACATCTAATCAAGAGATTCCTAACTGGACGACACCTTCAAGTCAAGATGGAAGTTAAAAGGTCGCCTCTTCATAGTATCAGGGTGGGGGTGCCACAGTGTTCGGCACTCTCACGATTCCTATACACCGTGTATGTTGCTGACATCCTCACGGACCTGATGATCAAGACTCGGCTCTTCGCAGATGATACTCTGTTTTTCATTGCCAAGAGGAACGTGAAGTACGATCATCTCCGCCTGCAGTGGTACCCGAACGAGTTTTGCAGTTGGCTGGAAGAATGGAGGATAAAGGTCAACACAGAAAAATAAACAGCGATGATAATTTCGAGGAGGAGACCCCAAGCCCCAGCCCAGCTTGTAGTGTTGGAGGAGGCTATCCCCTATAAGAAACAATGAAATACCTCGGGGTGATGTTAGATTCCAGACTCATTTGGAAGGAGCATGTAGTCTACTCAAGGAAAAGTGCAATTGAAGCCTTCATTGCAAATTACTGCCTGTTTAAGAGCCCAGTGCTGGAAAACAACATCAAGCTGCTGCTGTACAAAAGCTTAGTACAGCCTATTCTGGCATACGGATGTGAGGCGTGGGGGTATGCTTTCGATTCAGTGCTAGATATACTGAATGTAGTGAAAAACAAGGTACGTAAGTGTATCTTAGGTGTGAACACCCAAACTAACAATGCGTTCATTCACGCTACCACTTTTAGTGCGACTCTACAAGAAATCTTCCGGCAGCGAGGCGGCAAATTCTACAAACAAGCCCGTGAGGTAGAAGACAATTCCATAGTTAGAAGACTCGGGCAGTACGACCTCCGAGAGCCAAGGAAATACAAGAAGCCCCGGCTCGAATGAGCAAAACACCTGCACACCTTTCCAATCAACACTTTCCTACTAACCACTCCTGTTCCTCAGCGTTTCCAAATCCTTGGGTCCTTATCACCACACTTCCCCATAAGCTAGAGTCATTTTTCTTCACACCTTCACTTTCATCAAAGACATGTTCGCTTAATGTCTAATTTAATTTTATGTATTTTCTTTCAGTTCATCTAGATCTTACTTACACTCTACACCAACTAACTTCGGGCCCAACTGCGGTTATGTTACCATCACAGTGTACGATGGCTCAAATTAGCAACTCCGCACAAACACTGTTGATCTCAACATACAAACCTTCACCCTCCAACTCCATTTTCCCTTGACAAACTATCTACACTTTTAGTAATAGAGGTTATGATCTGTGACTACAGATTAGTACTTTAGACATAAAAAAAAGGCCTCTAACCCCTCTGAAAGACGCTTCTGACATTCAAATCGAGTAGTTGAAGGCAAACAAGGAAGATTGTGCCGAGCCACATGAGCAACGAAATATTAAAACAAATGCCAGGGAGAGCTGTAATAGCGCTAATGGAAATACTAAACGCACTACTGACGCTCTTTTTTTAAATTTCCAATCTAATTTTGCCTGACGTCTTACAATTTTAAATCCATGCCTATTTTACACAGTATCAAAACAAATATTTCCCACTATACACATTATCCAATTTATTTTATTTCTAAACAGGTTTTGGCTCCTATTGCACCTACCCCATCTTATTAACCTCCCGTCCCTATCCCATCCTATTCTAATCTTTTTTTTATATTACAACTAGCTAGCCTAAATAACTTCTAATCCTCCGGGGATATCCATTGCTCCGATGGTACAAGGGGGCTGCAGGGCAACCGCCTATCTCCATCTTGACGCATAGAGCCCTTACAGGACCTAATCCTACTTTTCTTGTTTCCAAGAAGAAATATTTGCAGTCACAGGGTTTCCCCCATGCGTCTCGTTTCTTTCCCCTCATCTTCCCCATTGTTCAGCTGGAATGATGATCCCTCGGAATTACCAGGGCTACCCCAGTATACCTCCGGATCCATCGGCCGAACTTGTATGCCAGTCCCACAAGGCTTCGTGTTTGCCACTTCTCGGCATCTCTCCTTGTTCCTCATGGAAGGTTGTATACTAGTAATTCCCCAAAACTACCTTCACCTTTCCCTATATTCCCCCTCTGAGAACTCACCTGCGTCTGTCTCAGTCCCGCTTCCCGTCTTTCTGTCCTCATATCCTCCATTGTCCTCGTCATTGTTTCCATCTTCGTCACTATCCATGTACCTGTCCTTGTCACTATCACTGGTCTCTCCCCCCTTCTTTCTCTATCCCTCAGTCTGTTTAGCCTCTGTCCCAGTCCTCGCCTCTCTCTCTCAGTGCCCTTATGTATTCTGCCTTGGCTCTTTCTGAAGCTTACGCTGCCAGCTTATCTAGGAACCTCCAATGGGCAGGGTCTCTCAAGATATCACCCACAAGTCTCCCCTGCAGTTCCTGTTGTTTAGGTCTTCTTATCTTAATCGTACGGGCACATTCGAACTCAACGTGCTCTGGGGTACCCACATCGCCACATTCACACAGATCGGATTTGACTAATCTCATTTTCCTTAAGCATTATGGGTATGGACCCTTCCCCATGATGAAATGAAGCAGACCCGGGGATGGTTCCAGATGTGCGTTATCAATCCTTTCGACCACATTGGGAAAGAGTTGATAAGCCATCCTGCCAGTTTCACTGCCCTCCCAGCGACTCTTCTATTCCCTCAACAAATCAAATACTGCATCCCCAGATGTTTCCACTTCAGATGAGGTGAATATTCTAATTTTCTCCCAGTTGGCCTTTCTCTTCCAGTACCCAATAGCCCTCTTCTTAACCAGAAGGTCCAAAAGCCACAACCTAGGGCAACGTTCAGTGCGTCTGTTGCCACTGTCCGGTAGGCGCCCGTAAGTCTTAGAGGGACATTCCTCTGTATACTCCAAACAGCTCTAGCTGCCACGACGTTGTTCAATCTGTGCACCCAGACGCACGCTCCATAGCCAACAATAGAGAGAAGGATCACTTGGTGGTATAACTTTACTATCCGCTTGGGCAGGTTGAACCTCCTCTGTCCAATGCTTATAATCGTATTCATGACCCACTAAGCTCTCCCCATCACATCCTCTATATGTGCCGTGAAGTTTTTGTTCTCATTGAGAGTAACTCCCAGGTATCTGACCGTTTGGCTCCTTCTCAAGTTCTTCCCTTAAACTTTTATTGCAGGATTCCACACCATCTTTCCCTTAAACAGAATGAATGTCGTCTTCACCGTTGCCATCTTCAGTTTTACACTTTTACACCCCCTTACTAGCCCATCTATCACTCGATTGGACCTTTCATCCAGGCTCTTCCTTGAATTACCTTCTACAACTATTAGAAGGTCGTCCACGAAGGCGACCGCACTATTCATTTCAGGAATCTCCTCCAGAATCTGCAGTCGCGGCTCCAGCCCTACATCCTAGAATATCGGCCCAAAGACCGATCTTTGGGGACATCCCTTTGTAAATGTTTTATGCACACTGGCACTCTGACACATCACCTCTGTCGCTCTGCTAATTCCCGACTGACTGGAAGCTGTCTAGGGTAATAACAATCCCCAAACCTGGTAAAGACCCTATGTTCCATCAGAACAGAAGGCCGATTAGTCTACTTTCGACTTTAATCAAAGTATACGAGAGACTAATTCTAAAAAGACTAAACGCATTAAACACTAGAATAGGAATTAATCCACAACTTCAGTTCGGATTTAGACGCAACCATTACACCACCCATCCCACATTAAATATAATATAACACGTAACTGATGCATTTAAAAAAAAATTAGTAATAGCGATCTTCCTAGACGTAGAGAGAGCTTTCGAGAAGGCTTGGCATCTTTGACTTATTCAGAAACTAATAAAATTAAACTACCCCTAAATGGTTAAACTTCTTGATATCCAGCCTGCTCAGTCGGCGTGTGTTCCAGGTGGTTATGAACGGCAAAAGATCTCAGACACACACTATTAAAGCAGGCGTACTGCAATGCTCATCACTGGCACCGCACTTATATAATACTTATGTAGAAGACATTCCCACTCACGATCAAGTTCAGGTTAGAATTTTCGCTGACGACACCATGCTCTATTTAGCTAAGAGAAACATTAACTACGCATCAATTAAAATGCAAAGATACCTCCTCCAGGACATGATCTCCAAATAGAGAATTAAAGGAAATCCCGCCAAATCAGCAGCCGTAATCATAGCTAAAGCTAGGAAATCACTCCCTGATCCACTTACCCTATTTGACACAGATATCCCACTTCAAGACTAAGTCAAGTATCTGGGATCACAATAGATAGGAAACTCACCTGGAGGAGCCACATGGATAAGACCAATAAAAAAGCAATGGGTAGATTCATACAACTGTACTCACTGTTCAGAGGAGGGCAGCTCTCAATTCCCACTAATATACTACTATACAAACAGATAATTCAACCCATAGTTCTTTATAATTCTTTATAATTTTGTAGTATGGAGCTATGCCTCCAAAACACACACTCGCAAACTTCAGCTAGTACAAAACAAAATACTAAGGATACTCACAGGGACAGACAGATACACTAGTAATGCCGACATACACACGATGACAAACTGCCGCCAACTACAAGAAATATACCAGGACAGAAACAAGAAATTCTACGATCAGACGGAAAAACACGAGAACGAACTTGTTAGAGGACTTGGACAGTACGACCCGACTGAACCACGACACCGTTGACGACGGAGACAGGCGTAGTTGAGCAACTATTTATTCTATACAAATGTTAACCTATAATAAAAAATTAATTAAAAATACTAGTTGATAAGCCCAGGAGAAAAATAATCTAGATGTACCAACATTGTAGCATAGTAATAATCTAATAATTGACAATTAACTACGCCAGAACGACACCACCACCTATCTTAGACTGACCTTCACACAATCGCACACTTCATGACATTACTAACTTATTCACGGCCGGACGCCACTGGGATAACCGCACAGGTTTTCTACGAGTCAGAGAATAATACTGGCGCCGCTGTCGGCCCCAGACGGGAAATGTAAATGTATCCATCCACTTCAAATCAAATCCCAAGAACAGTCAAAATCCCACCGACCCAATTCCCGGGAAGCGACTCTCACAAATTACCTACAAATCATCAACATACCTAAAACACACCTTCCTTATCCCATGAAAAGAAAATCCTCCCCATACCCGAGACCTTGCATAATCACTCAATATCACCAATTTCACCTCATAGTTCTATTAATTATAACATTTAATTCTTTACAGAAACATTTCATTGGTATTACTTCATCAGGTAATTAATTTCATTCACAATGTTAAGAGTCACGATAGTGACTCAGTACTCAAACAATAAATCAGTTCTTTTTAAGATGACCTATATTGGCGCTTTTGTCAATTTGGATATTCTTGGTCGGGCAACAGCCGCACTTTATCAGTCAGTCCAACAACCCATTTTCGAGCTAATTGTCAGACAGACAGGGTCATACGCCCACTGGATAGAGCCAATCGTTGGTCAGCTCTCAACGCATTAATCAACGCGCGGTGCAGATCGTTTATCGGCTGTGATTTTCCCACTGGGAAATCCTAATCACTTAGTCTTAACTAAACCCGATACGGGCCTTTTGGTGGTAGTTCCTGTGGTTGTAACCTAACGGTTCCAACGAAGCTATTGTAGGCCGTCAGGTTTGACCGGGTGTGAAGCTGTCGGAGTCCATCTTCCGGAACATCACTCAACATTAAAGGCCCTCACACACTGCACAGAGTAGGGTATCTTTAGCCCTTCCACACATGGCCACTAGCCTCCCCTTTTCAGGGCTGAGCAAAATTGGCGCTCCAACCGCTCCAGACAAAAATAAACCGACTAGGACATGGCATGCACATCTACGGACATCTCAGACATGGAGGCCGACATTGACGGACAAGGGACTTTTACAATGGTGGACGAACTGGGACTCAAACGGAGATTTAGACAGCGCAAACAAATTCCAACAAAGAGAACTGCACTAACGGTGACAAACAATTTCGACGCCCTGAAAAGGGCCGACATCGAAAACCCTACAAATGACAACCAAGTACAACAAACAAATAACGACCAACCACAGACTGCTACCACCGCACCCAAGACAAGGTATACGCCGATAGTCACACTAGAACCACAAATTTACAATAAAATACCAAACTAGTCAAGGAAATGGGAAATGAACTTAAGATCACATACATAGCAAACGGAATTAAAATCCACACCATCAACAAACAAGACTTCGAACTGATACAAAACCTACTCAAAGACATGAAACAAGAATTCCACACATAGCCAGTACCTAGGGACAAACCACTCAAGGTAGTCATCAAGGGGCTCCTTCCCAATATGGCCACCGGGGACATCCAGCAGGAGCTCATGGGGCTAGGATACCCCGCCACCAACGTCAGACAGTTCTCAAAATTCTCATGGAGATCACACCACACAGACAGTCACGCTATTACCGAAATTCCAAGTAACTATCGCTTAAAAAACTAAGACTTCCAATATTTACAAAATATAATACTTGAATCACACAAGGGTAGAAATTGTCCCATACATCCCACCCAAAAATACCATTGCACAATGCCAAAGATGCCAACGATTCGGGCACACAAAACCAATTGCCAGAACATAACTAGGTGCGTCAAGTTCATGAACTTACACGACACAAAGGACTGCCCATGAGAGGACAACACAACCCCCTCCAGTTGTATAAATTGTAGAGGAAACCATACGGCTAACTACAGCAAGTTCCCCGTCTATGAGGAATTACCCTAAAAGAGAAAATCCACGCAAGATAACAAGCAAGTGACGAGACAGACCACACATCCAAGACAGTCACCTTCAACACAACAGTGTGCAACTAACAGTTATCCTCCAATAAGGCAGAGTACCACTCAACCAATCCCATAGGTGACACGTGTCCACCCAGCCCCCAGCCGCAAACACATCCCGACACCAAATACAGCGTCCCGCTTTTACCAAAGCTCCTCGGCAGTAGATCAAGGTCAGTGGGTCCGCTCTCAACAACCACACCAAGAAAGAACTTCAACATTCTCTGACATTAAGGAGATTGTAGGCCTTCTCAAAGAACTCAACATATTCAAAATTACAACACACTTCAAACCCTACCTTGCCAGATTAAGACAATGTACATATCCTACAGAAAAAATGTTTACACTAATAGAGGGTTTTACTGACTACTTTACGACCCAGGATGATTAACGGACACACGACTTGGACTAATGGCATACTACGGGTTTTTATATGGAACGTAAACGGGATACTCACGCAAGCAAAAGAACTAGGGGATCTGTTCAAAACTTACGGTATAGATATAGCTCTAATCAATGAAACTCACTAAAACCTAAATAAAAATATATACTTTTTCGGCTATGATATATTCAAGAATGACCGACCCAACGGCAGAGGAGGAATAACAGCAGTATTTAAAAAAAATAGCAGACAACATTACGTGCATCACTACCATAATTTACAAACCATTGAAGCGACAGCGATACAAGTAAATACAAAAAGCGGGATTATCCTATTCGTGGCCGTATATGCCACCGACAAATACTTTACTGAAACAAGACCTAGACACAATAACAGACGCCGACACAATATTTTTAGCAGGAGACATGAACAGTAAGTACATAAACTGGAACAGTCGACTAACCACAAGGGACGGAAGGACACTCAACGGACTCGCGGACAGTAACGACTACATAGTGATAGGGCCTGGCGAACCTACATTCTACCCCTCAAACCCACTACAAAGGCCAGACACCATAGACGTTTTCTTGACCAACGTGGGGGTGACTTCGGAGGAACTAACAGTTCTCAAACCCGCCTCGGTGGCGTAGTTGGCTAACGTGCTAGTCGTGTTGAGCTCGACTGCTGAGGAAGGGGAGATCGAGGTTCAAATCTCGGTCGGGTGACCTGTGGGAGGTTTTTCCTAAATGGTTTTCCACTCTCCCTCCACGCAAATGCGGGTTCACTTCCTCTAATTCAACCTTCACAATTCCTAAACCCATTAACGTAATTAGTGCTTAAAGCTTATAACCCGAACGGTTAGTAAAATGCGGTGATAAATAATAATAACAGTTCTCAAAGAACTGGACACTGACCACAACCCCATGTTGTTCGAGATTGCAGTAAAGACTGACTTAAGAATAAATTGGCACAAACAACTTAAATCCACGAGCGACTGGGAGGGTTTTAAAACACACTTAATAACACACTACCTGAGCACATAAACATCACTACAACAGAAGAAGCAAACGCAACTCTGCAAATGTTTACAGACACAGTGCAGGAGGCCTACAGAAACAACACGACCACCGTGGTAGTAAAACATGACCTACGACCTCAGAACACGGACCTCGACTTTCTCATCGCTCAGAAAAGAGAAGCGAGGAGAGACTGGTAGAGGTACAGCACACCACAACATACAACAGCTTACAATCGCCTCAGAGCGGAACTAAGGCTCAAAGTAAAATCAATTAAAATAAACAACTGTAACAACTACGTCACAGATGCAGCATGGGACTCCAGTAAATCTGCAAGATAAAAAAAACAACTGAAGTCAAACAAAAAACAATCAGTTTCAGCTATTCACGGTGAGAATGGCATGGCCTACAAAAGTTCGGAGAAAGCAGAAGCCATAGCCGTGACGCTAGAGAAACAATGACCACCCCAAAGACCCTGATTTTGTTAGGGAAGCTAGGAGATCTCTAAGGGAATATCTATGCAGGCCTATTATGCCACAGGCAGACCCAATAACATTAGACGAGCTAAATCACACGATTAAATACCTCCCAAAACAGAAAGCAACAGGCCACGACCGACTACCAAACGAGACAATTAAACAATGACCACACAAACATTACTACACATACTCAACGCCCTACTCTCACTGTGTCACTTCCCCGAATGTATGGAAACTGGCGAGAGTGATAACACTCCCAAAACCTGGAAAGGACCCAATGTTTCCTAAAAACAGACGGCCAATCAGTCTCCTCAACACTCTTAGCAAAGTGTACGAAAAATTAATATTAAAAGATTAAACCACTTTTGTGAAACCCGAAATATCATACCAAAACTACAATTCGGATATAGGGAAAAACACTCCACTATATACCCAGTACTAAATTTAATCGAAGACGCGACAGAAGTTTTCTCAAATAAAAAGTCAATAATAGCGATATTCTTAGATGTCGAAAAAGCCTTCGACAAAGTTTGGCATATAGGCCTCTTACAAAAATTAATAAAACTTGGTTACCCCCAATGGATACAGTTGCTAGTTTCCTAACACGGAGAAGGTTCCAGGTAGCTATGGAAGGCGCCAAATCCAACACACATGACATAAACGCAGGGGTGCCCCAGGGATATTCACTCTCCCCACACCTGTACAATTTATATCTCCGACATTCCAATTCACGCAAAAACCAAGGTCAGACTTTATGAAGACGACACTATGATCTACACCATCAAAAAAAACATCAACTATGCCAGTCTGGCGATGCAGAGATACCTGGGTAATTTACAAGACTGGCTCACAAATTGGCAGATTAAGGTTAACGCTACCAAATCCACTGCCATAATCAATTAATCGTAGAAACAAACATCTTTCAGCACTACTCACACTATTCTATACATAAATTCCATTAAGAACCGAGACTAATTATTTAGGTGTCACAATAGACTCTATATTAACCTGGAAGAAACACATAGACGATATTAATCAGAAAGCAACACGCAGGTTCGTCCAATTATACCCACTACTAAAGAGCAGGGAGCTAACAGTTCTATATAAAGAAGTGATCCAACCAATAATATTATACAACTGTCCAGCATGAAGTTACGGGGCTATACCTCACACATAAAGACTTCAAACAACACAAAACAAGATATCTAGAACAATCACTTGGGCGGGTGCCTGATGGCACACGAGTAACACAGACATACACGCGATGACAAACTGTAGGCAACTTCAGGAAATTTACAAAGACCGCATCAAGAGACTGTACGAGCAGACAGAGACACACACAAATGAGATAGTTAGGGACTTAGGACGCTAAGACCCTTTTAGAAGAAAGATACTACAAATGATCCAGGATGGCGTAGTTGTGCTTTAATACTAACTTATTAAGTGACTATTATAACCTAAAATCAATAAAAAATTAAAAATATAAAAACCAAGAAATAACTAAAAAAATTCTAGAATTAGCATAGTTTTAGATTTATTTAACCCTCACGTGACAAACAACTACGCCTGAATTCGACCAATCCCTGACTAGACCTTAACAAACATAAATCGCTCATTTCATTCCATCAATACCTTAGTCACGGCCGGACGCCACTGGGATAACCGACTAGGTTTTCTACTAGTCAGAGGATAATACTGGCGCCAGGGTCGTCCCCAGATGGGGAATGGAAATGTATCCACCCGTTTCAAACCAAATCCCAAGAACAGTCAAAATCCTACCAACCCAATTCCTGGAAAGCGACTCTCACAAATCAGCCACAACTCACCTTCATACCTTAAACACACCTACCTTATCCCATGGAAGAAAATCCTCCCCATACCCGAGACTCAGCCTAATCACTCACGATCACCAATTTCACCTAATAGTGCTAATTAATTATGACATTAATTTTTTACACCATCATTTCATTGGTATAACTTCATCAGGTAAATAAATTCATTCCCGAGGTTAAGAGTCACGATAGTCACTCGTTACTCAAAAAATAAATCAACTCTTTCTAAGATGACCTGGTAAATCCTGTAGTTGAAACCTTCTTTATAATTCTTTATAATTTTGTAGTATGGAGCTATGCCTCCAAAACACACACTCGCAAACTTCAGCTAGTACAAAACAAAATACTAAGGATACTCACAGGGACAGACATATACACTAGTAATGCCGACATACACACTATGACAAACTGCCACCAACTACAAGAAATATACCAGGACATAAACAAGAAATTCTATGATCTGATGGAAACACACGAGAACGAACTTGTTAGAGGAGTTAGACAATACAACCCGACTGAACCACGACACCGTAAACGACTGAATCTGGCGTAGTTGAGCATCTATTTATTATATACAAATGTTAACCTAAAATAAATAATAAATAAAAAAACTATTGGATTAACGCAGGGGGAAAAAAAATATAGATATAGCACCATTGTATCATAGTTATAATCTAATAATTAACAATTATTTACGTCAGAACGACCTTCACACAATCGCACATTTCATGCTATTACTACCTTAGTCACGGCCGGACGCCACTGAGATAACCGATTAGATTTTCTACGAGTTAGAGAATAATACTGCCACCGATGTCGGCCCAGATGGGGAAAGTAAATGTATCAATCAGTTTCAAACCAAATCTCAAGTACAGTCAAAATCCTACCGAACCATTTTCCGTAAGCGACTCTCACAAATCACCCACATTTCACCATCATAGCTTAAACACACCTTCCTTATCCCAAGAAAAGAAAATTCTCCGCATACCAGAGACCCAGCACTGTCACTAACGATCACCAATTTCACTTCATAGTTCTATTAATTATAACACGTAATTCTTTACAACATCATTTCATTGATGTCACTTCATCAAGTAAATAATTTCATTCGCGAGGTTAAGAGTTACGCCAGTGACTCGGTACTCAAATAATAAATCAGCTCTTTCTAAAATGACCTAGATTGGCGCCTCTGTCGATATTGATATTCTTATTCGGGCAACAGCTAATTGCAGCCGAGTCAGTGGTGACCCATCCTGGCAAACCACCAAATAAAAAGAGCAATTTTTTTGGACTCCCTCTACTTTCACCGTTCTTACCTCCCACTGCGACTCACGTTGACGGAACTCTATCCTATGTCCCACCACGACTACACTTTGCCGGGAATTTTGCCTTCCTCCCACCGTGACTCACGTTGCCGGGACTCAAACCTACCGCCCACCACAACTTCCGTGCTTCCGGGACGACCTTCCTTACGTAACCCCTCACACTAGACCCACGGGACCGGTGCCTAGCCACAAACGTCACCAAGAGACTGCACTTCGAATGATGCAACCTTTTCAACCCGAAGTCGCAGTAGGGTATTAACTACTTAGCTAGGTGGCTTAATCAATGCCAATTTAATAAATAAATATATGTCAATTTTTAATACCTAAGTTGCTAGGCTTATACACCTAGCTTAATAAATACCAAATTAATAAATACTTACTTGTGAATGTTTGAAACGACTGAATTGTATCCATTTAGAATGGTATCAATTCAGACATTTCTTAAACAAGCACCACAAATAAAAAGTCTGATTTGTATCCAGTATCATAATACCCACAAAATCCTGAATTTTATACATTCAGACAGTTTTCAAATAAACGACTTTAATAAAAATCCTTATTTGTATCGACTGTAATTATTTGCATTATATCCACACAATCATGAATTGTATCCATTCTTAATGGTAGCCATTCAAACATTTTCTTAAACGCGCATTACAAATAAAAATACTGATTTGTATACATTTTCAAAATGTCCACAAAATCCTGAATTGTATCTCTTCTGAATAGTAACCATTCAGACATTTTCTTAAACGAGCACAACAAATAAAAAGTCTGAATTGCATTCACTAGAAATATTTGCATTATACCCACAGAATCCTGAATTGTATCCATTTAATTGCGGCACCACTTGTCTGATAGATGGCAGCAGAGGAAACTCACATTAACTTATTCCATGTTTACTAAAGAGCAGCACTTATCCTTAACTCATTCTGGGGGAAATAGAGAGCATCACTATTTCTATATTAATATAAAAAATATCATCTTTTTACTTATAGTCTTATTACTTTAAAAACTAAACATGGATTTTCCCGACTAATTTTTATAAACATTACAGAATATATCTGTGATTAAGGTGCTTGTTCTATATATATATATATATATATATATATATATAACCCTACTATCATCTTGTGGGCAATCCTGTATTTAAATACTATTATTATGACAATTAACAGCAGTTAACGACGCCATATTATTTGCACACTGAATAACCTGGTTGAACTATTCCTCACCCACATAAACGTTTATTTTGGGGAATTTGGGGTAAAACACAGTCTTGTAACGAACTAAATATTTTACTATATTATAAAGTTGAAAAGTTTATAGTTAAATGAATTTTAACTTGGATTTTAAAGAGTGCGCTAGAATAGCTAGATTACAATACAGGAGTTTTATACAATATTAATATAAGATTTATAGGTTTATTTTGCGCTAATTTAAGGTAACAGGTGTTTTATACAATATTAATATAAGTATTTTACGTTTCTTAACACGTTTATTTAAGGCGCTACAGCTTCTAAAAAAGAATTTGTATAAAGAGCACAGAGCAAGGCCCTGATAGGAAATCCAATTCTCTATTTAATCATATAAGTTTTCATAGGCCTAGACCCTACAGATCTTAGGAATTTGACCAAATCTTGAGGAAGTACGGGATTTTCTTCAGGAAAATCCATGTTTACACGTTTTTAAGGCGCTACAACTTCTAAAACAGAATTAGTTCAAAAGATCAGAGCGGGTCCCTGAAAGGATATTCAATTATCTATCTAACCATATAAGTGTGCATAGGCCTACACCCTACATATCTGAGCAATTTGACCAAAGCTTGAGGAAGTACGGGATTTTTTTCAGGAAAATCCTCGTTTACATGTTTTTTTTAAGGCACTACAGCTTCCAAAACCGAATTTGTGTCAAGAGCACAGAGTGGGTCCCTGTAATGAAATTCAATTCTCTATCCAACCATATAAGTGTGCATAGGCCTAAAACCTAAATATCTGAGCAATGTGTCCAAAGCTTGAGGAAGTACGGGAATTTTTTCAGGAAAATTTTCATTTACACGTTTTTTTTAAGGCGCTACAGATTCCAAAACAGAATTTGTTTCACATGAACAGAGCTGAGCCGTGACGGTCCTAATTATCCACTATTCAACAATATATTTATTCGCAGGCCTAGACCAGGTATAGCTCCCGATTTGACCTAAGAAAAAATAAATATACAATATTATTTTTGCTTAAAATTCTGTTATAATTCCTCTTACGTCAAAATCATATTTTGTGTCTATTCAATTGGTGAATGTATATAGTTTTAAGATCATCTGCATGCTTGTGTATTTTTTAAATTCTTGTAATTTTTACCTAATTTTTTGTACCCCTGATATTTTCTTCCTTTTCTACCCTTAATCCTATTTCTATAGAAATAAACATCTAACTATAAATGCTTGACCCTGACAAATTCTCCCAACAATATTTTTCTTCTTATTCAACTTTCTTATACCTTTTCAATCCGAGAGCCTCTCCTTTCCCCACCCCTTCCCCTAGCAAGAAACATAAACTATAAATAGATATCTAATATCCTTGGTATTATGACTCATAGTTCTGGGCCAGACTAAGGGCAGAACCTGTTCCCCCCTCCAAAAGCCAGTCCACGCCAATATTTCATTAAAAAAATCTGCTGTTGTGCTCGCGGGATCACATTTCGTGGACACTCTAGCCGACTCATTAATCCAACCCACTTTCATAACAAGAGCAATTGAAAAACTGTCGTAAGCTATAGCCAGCCCAAATGACAAGTTGTATTATACCCATCAAAATTACAATTTAACTCTTTTAACTTTTAAAACCAATCATAACAAATTGCTTTATATTTGTTTAGAAAGATTTTCATTACTGTTTTAATACGTTTCATTATATCTATTTAAATAATATACCCGAAACTGTTTTGTGTTCGACACCCTAGTATACAAATCTTGCTAATGTTAGGTGAACTTTATAATAAACTTACTTAAATATCAGTGTAAGTTAATTTTTAATTTCTAAAACTAAATCTTTTATTGGATCCTGGTTGCTTTTTCCAAGCCCACATAGACATGCACGCGATCTAATTGTCAATCTGATAATAGTCTTGTTGGCTTGTCAGATCAGGCATAATATCCTGTGCCTGGCTAGGTGTAGGTCAACTTATGGTTTTTCCCTAAATGGTCTCACACTCTTCTTCCATGCAAATGTGGGTGCACTTCCTCTAAATCGAACCTGCCTCATTCCTAAACTAATAGTTTAATTAGTACATAGGCGTATAATCCGAACTGGTAGTAAGACGCGTTGCTAAAATAAACTTTTCAGAAAAATAAAATACAAACATTGTTCTTTGTCATGTCAAACACTTCCCAGATAACCACTTTAAACAAAATCATTATTTTCAAAATGCAAAATGCATTCATTATTAGATTCAACCATGAGTGCAGCTAGGAATTCTGTCATACAGGGAAAACTAGGATCCCACTGGCCCTCGGTCCCAATTATGGTTTTGAAGACCATTTTGACTTAAAACGCGTCTTTTATATCCACCTTAATAATCAATACTTTATAATAATACTGTTAATAATAATAATAATTGTTTACCCGCCTCGGTGTCCGCATGGTCTAACGCGGTAATCTCGTGTTCGATTAGTATGCCACGAACGTGGATATCAAGGTTTGAACCAGGTGCAGTATACTGAGGATGGTTTTCCCTAAATGGTTTCTTACTCTCTCTCTCTATATATATATATATATATCTATCTATGCAAGTGCTAGTGCACTGCCTCCTAGTTACACATACCTCATCCCTAGCCGATTAGCTCAACTATTACATAATATAACCATTTTCTATCAGGGCCTTGCTTTGTGCTCTTGACACAAATTTTATTTTGAAAGCTGTAGCGCCTTAAAAAACGTGTAAACAAGGATTTTCCCGAAAAAAAAACCCTTACTTCCTCAAGCTTTGGTCAAATAGCTCAAATCTTTAGGGTCTAGGCCTATGCACACTTATATGGTTAAATATAGAATATAATTTACTATCAGGACCTTGCTCTGTGCTCTTGACACAAATTCTTTTTTAGAAGCTGTAGTGCCTAAAAACGTGAAAACGAGAATTATACTGAAAAAAAACCATACTTCCTCAAGCTTTGGTCAAATTGCTCAGATCTCAAGGGTGTAAGCCTATGCACACATATATGGTTCGATAGAAAATTGAATATCGTATCAGGGCCCCTTTCTGGTCTCTTGACACAAATTCTGTTTTAGAAGTTGTAGCGCCTTAAAAACGTGTAAACAAGGAATTTCCTGAAGAAAATCCCGTACTTCTTCAATATTTGTTCAAATTCCTCAGATTTGTAAGGTCTAGACCTATACACACTTATATGTTTGGATAGAGAAATGAATGTCCTATCAGGCCCTTTCTCTGTGCTCTTGATATAAATTCTTTTTTAGAAGCTGTAGCGCTATAAAAAAAACGCGTAAACAAAGATTTTCCTGAAAAAAATCCAGTACTTCCTCAAGATTTGTTCAAATTGCTCAGATCTGTAGGGTCTAGGCCTATGAAAACTTATATGATTAAATAGAGAATTGGATTTCCTATCAGGGCCTTTCTCTGTGCTCTTGACACAAATTCTTTTTTAGAAGCTGTAGCAGCTTAAATAACCTTGTTAAGAAACGTAAAAATCTTATATTAATATTTTATAAAATACCTCTTACCTTAAATTAGAACAAAATAAACTTATAAATCTAATATTAATATTGTATAAAACACCTGTTACCTTAAATTAGCGTAAAATAAACGTAAAAATCTTACATTAATATTGTATAAAACTCCTGTATTGTATAAGTAATCTAGCTATTCTAGCACACTCTTTAAAATCCAAGTTAAAATGCATTTAACTATAAACTTTTCATTTTTGTAATATAGTAACATATTTAGTTCGTTACAAGCCTGCGTTCTACCCCAAACTCCACAAAATAAACGTTTATGTGGGTGAGGAATAGTTCAACCAGGTTATTCAGTGTGCAAATAATATGGCGTCGTTAAAGTATCTACTGCTGTTAATTGTCATGATAATAGTATTTTAATACAGTATTGCCAACAAGATGATAGTAGGGTTATATTTGTATATATATAGAACAAACACCTCAATCACAGATATATTCTGTAATGTTTATAAAAATAAGTCGGGAAAATCCGTGTTTAGATTTTAAAGTAATAAGACTATAAGTAAAAGATTATATTTTTTATATTAATATAGAGATAGTGCTGCTCTATAATTACCCCGGAATGAGTTAAGGATAAGTGCTGCTCTCTAGTAAACATGAAATAGGTTAAGGCGAGAGTCTTCTGCTGCCATCTATCAGACAAGTGGTACTGCAATTAAATTGATACAATTCAGGATTCTGTGGGTATAACGCAAATATTTCTTGTTGATACAATTCAGACTTTTTATTTGTTGTGCTCGTTTAAGAAAATGTCTGAATGGCTACAATTCAGGATTTTGTGGATATAATGCAAATAATTACAGTGGATACAATTCAGGATTTTGAGGATATAATGCAAATAATTATAGTGGATACAAATCATGATTTTTATTAAAGTAATTTATTTGAAAATCTTCTTAATGGAGACCATTCAGAATGTATACCATTCAGAATGGATACAATTCAGAATTTTGTGGGTATTATGACAATGGATACAAACCAGACTTTTTATTTGTGGTGCTTGTTTAAGAAATGTCTGAATGGCTACCTTAAGAATGGATACAATTCAGCTCCCCATAATGTTTTACATACCTAGCTTAATCACTGCCGAGCTATTTAATTGTTACCCTATACTGTACCTACATGCGAATTGTAAAGGATTTTGTTTATAAAATGTACGCTAGTATAATGTGTGGACTAGGCTTCTTATTTGTACACCTATAGCGTATTTTGTTAGGATGAATGTTTGCACACATGGAAGTGTGAATCTTGTATTTACATTGTACGTATTTGAATATATAAGCTTAACTTTCATACTGAATGTGAGCCCCTCCCTAAAAAAAATCCCTGAATACGACTCTACCTTAATGAAATACTTTAGGTGGACACCAAATGGTGAAAATAAATTAGGCCATGTTCTCTAAATAAAAGACAACCTATTTAAGTAAGAATCTTAAACTACGTTTCTTTATAATCCGATGCATTTTTCTTATGAATGATGCACTGGCTGCTAAACTTTATTTACTATTAGCTATTAGCTGTGCATGAATATAAACACAGCCAAGTTAAAATTAATTAGATGTACATCGTAAAACAAAATTAAATGCATAGGTCAGTCGATTTTCAATGTTATGATTAAAATAATAAAATTAGTTTTCGCTTGACCTAGCATACCTTAATTCTTAATTATAGTTTTATATAGGCTATTTATTTCTAAAATGTTGGAGGTACAATTGTGTGGTTAAATCATGAAAAGAGGGGAACCTAAAATATTAGAAATTAACTATAATCTGGTGAAGGGGGAGGTTCTTGACATAATTTCTAATTCTGTATTTTACTCAATTTATACAGTATAATTAATATAAAAAGACAATTTGTTGCCCACACCACTGCTAATGTCATTTACAATGTTTAAAATAGAACAATTTAAATCATAAACGGTGGTTTACTTAAAATGTGATCAAATATAATTTGTACAAATATCAAAATAGACACCTATTTTACGGTATTAAACATTTCCACCTCGACCCTGTGTACTTAAACGACTTATTTCTTTTCAGTTCTTGATTATGAAGTAACCTATCCAAACCTCGAACTAGTAGACGGACAACTTAACTAAATAGTTTCCACATATAATTTATCAATTTATATAATAAAAATAGATCTTATGTGAGTTTGACTTACCATGAGCATTGAACCAATAGGAAACTCTATTAGCAATAAGAGCACGGCTATGACCTAACATAGCATATCTACGACTATTGTTTACAAAAAAAAGCTTTGTGCTTTCAGATTCGCTGATATTAGAACCTATCATTACTCCCATTCTAGTGTTGCTCACATCCTCTGGATTCAAACCAGGAATTTGAAACGTAGATTAATATTGGTCTATTTGAATTATTAAAGAATACATTATAATGCATTTTTAAAACCAATTTCGAGTGGAGGTGGCTACCAAGTGTCTCAAGGAAATTCTAAGAACTCCATTAAAAAATACAACATGGATTAAGGTCAGAATTATGGCTTTATTCAAGCTATTTAAATAATATTTGTATATTACCAGAGATAAAAATGTTTATTAATATCAAATATAATTTATCAATTATAAATAATAATAATATTTAGCACCGCGTTTTACTGCCCGTTCGGGTTATACGCTTTAAGTACTAATTACTCTAATGGACTAGGAATTGGGAAGGTTGAATTAGAGGAAGTGAACCCGCATCTGCGTGGAGGGAGAGTGGTAAACCATATAGGAAAAACCACCCCCAGTTCACCCGACCGAGATTCGAACCTCGATCTCCCCGTCCTCAGCAGTCGAGCAGCTCAACACGACTGACGTGTTAGCCAAATACAGCACCGAGATGGGTATCAATTATTAAAAAATATTCCACAAGAATAATTAAATCATGATTAAAACAGTACCCTAGCATGATCTATTTATACATTTTCATTATAAATTAATTATATATTTATTTAATATAAAAAAATTATGTCTAAATATGATTGTATACGCTTAATTAAATATGATTAACTTATATCACAGACATATTCTAGACTTAGCGTGCTTGAGATTATTTCCTGGCCACATATAAATAATGTAATTGATGGATTCTACACATTGTAGCCAATCATACTCTGTCAAGAGTATTTAATCTTATTTACACTTCTTATAATCTTTTCATTAAATTAACTTATGAATAATCCTCATGTTTAAAGTATGAATGATTTGTTAATATACACAATTACCGCTTACCTGCATCGACGATAGCTTCATGGGATCTTTCCAACACATTTCTTATCATAGAATTCATATCGTCACATATTTTTTTATTAATTCCAAAAAATGCTGAATCAAAACTATTATGTCCTGATATTCTTCCAATAAATTTTGGTACAGCCAAATTATCTTTGAAAAATAACAAACCATATTAAATTACACTCTATTTTAGATTAGTTCACAATATTTATAGTTTTCAATGTGAAATAAGTGTCTGAATTTTATTTTTTATGACTTCGATCAGACTAATACATGTGTTATTTTTATATAGTACATTGTAATCACCCTACCCTACACCCTATCAAAGAGTTTATCGATATCAGGGCATACAGAGATTATATTTATATTTTTGTGTGACTTCAAAGATTCCACCCTACTCAGTGATCGTAGGTAGACACGATCACTGATCTCTGGACCACCAGATTTCCTAGGATCTAAAGATTAGAAAGGGGGTAGAACAGGAATACAACCAGAAGTTGTTGAATAAATAAAAAAGCCAGAAATTCTGAGAACCTGGATGATTTAGTGAACTGTCCCAGTGTTAAATTGAGACATGTGACATGATACAATAATAAGATTCAAAGCACAACCTAATGAGATGTATGTATCTTCTTAAAATCAAACAATGGTTCATTTAAGCAATTTACAAATCGTCTCCCTGATAACGAATATCACAGTTTATGTAATAATATAAAATTAAAATAAGTTAATTGAATACAATTTGGTTGATTTTATGGTTAATGTACAATAATTAGTTATAAGATTGATAACTAGGGTATTTTTAAAGTTTGTTGTAACCAAGAAAGGTGTTATTCAAACAAAATCATTTACAGTCTCCCAGATGGATACAAACGTGACGCTTGAATATTGCAACATGGATTCCATTCGTTATTTTGGGAAAAGTTTATGAGTTATGGGATAGCTAGCGTTTTTAAGTTAGTCTCCTTTCAAAAATAATAACTGTTCACCGAGTAAAGTACCCGAGTCTTACTTGTTTGTGGGGCCGATACAGATAAGGGGGTGTTCAAATATTACTGAAACATATTCTTGGCTATTTGAACACCCAGTCCCCGTTGTGAGCGAACAAAAGCTAGCACCTAAACTTCCTCTCTTGTTCAGATAATATTTTCCAAACCCTCCTCTCTTGTTCAGATAATATTTTCCGACCCCCCCCC
>CABFOV010005375.1:26907-43157 GCA_902141375.1 Timema poppense
TATATATATATATATATATATATCTATATATATATATGTATATATATATATACACTAACAAGATAATTTCTCGTCTATAACGTTAATAAATAATTGTATTCATCACCGATAGAAAAGTTACATGGATGTAAATTTTTCTTGCATAGAGTCCTGCAATTTGAAGGCATATGTTATATGAACAAGATCATGTTTTTACAAACTGTATTTACAAATGTTTAAAATGAGATTAGTAAGTTTCTATTATACCATAAAAACTCACCGAAAAAAAGATTGCTTTAAGGATGCAATTTTTTAAATATATTTTCTCATCAAAATGAAAACAGTTTAACCATCATTGTGAAAAAACTGAATATGAATCATGAAAAAATCTAACTAAGTCTTAGTGAAATTATTAATAAAGCTCAACTGAAATATCTCTTCACCTCTTACATTAATCATTTTAATTAATACAATAATTTTGGCAGTTTTCATGTGAACAGAATCGTATTTGTTAACAAGCGTGTCAGATGTTTAAAAACGCAATTTACCCTGTTTACTAGTAAAGGGGTTTGTTTACGTGTACATAAAAATAAATCCTCCCGTTATCATACACACTCAAAAGATTGGTAGTATCATTAGTTCACAGGAGTATCATTAGTTCAGAGGAGCATCATTAGTTCACAGGAGGTATGAGGGAGTACAAATAATAAGAGGAAGTAGAAAGAGATAATCTGGTGGAATGACAGGGTGAACGGAGAATTAGATTAAAAGTATACAGTATTCAGAAGGAGTTTTAAAAATAGGAAAAATGAAACAGATGAAGAATATAGGGAGTAGAAGATAAGAGTGAAGTGAGTTGAACGGGAATCTAGAAAGGATTGGATGCAAAGATGGACGGAAATGCTGTAACAGGACGTGGAAGGCAGTATGAAGGTGTTAGATAGCAAAATAAGAAAGAGGAGGAGAGATAAAAGACAAGAAGTTAGAATGACTAATGAAGAAGGAAGAATGTTGATGACAGGAGAGAAAGAAAAAAAACTATGAATGAGATAATTTTAAAAATGTTCAATCGGGAAGAGGAAAGGTGTGATAGTGAAACAGAGCAGCAGGAAGAAATATAAAAAGAGGAGGAAAGAAGTCCAGCGTGTAAAGAGTTGGAAGATTCATTATAGAGGTTAATCCAGGAAAAGCACCGGGTGTGAATGGACCTAAATGTGGAAGTAATAAGAGCATCATGTGAAATAGGTATATAATGGTTACACACGGTTCTGAAAGTGGTTTGGAAGGAAAACAAGGTACCGGAAGATTGTAAAAAGGGAGGTATAATACCCGTATCCAAAAAAGAGATACTGTTGATGTGCCACGGTACTAAAATGTATGAGAAGATACTGGGTAAGATAATGAAATGAAGGTGGAGAGATGAACATCACGGATTTAGAGAACTGAAGTCTACAATAGACTTAATCTTCGCCATACGTTAGCTGATGCTGCACTGTGTCTGACATGATCTGAAGGTTGGTCAATCTATCTAACCTATTCCAAGGTGTGGGGATTGTCCTTTACCTGATGAGGAAGTATGGTAGAGAGTATGCATTGCTATAATGTGAATCCATTACACATCTATTTTATATTTAAAGGATAAGAAGTAACATGTTAAAGCAGTATTAGACATTAAGAATGTAATAATGAACCTTGAAGTGAATGCGAATTCACAGTTCTGGACTCAAGTGTCAGGACGTTAGCTGCTCGGTCGAAAGTGATGAGAGTGTCCTGTCTAAAATAGTGAGTTAAGGATATTAGTGTATATAAGGTATAGTTAAATAATAGATAATGTATCAATTTTGCATCAGCGTTAGTATTAAATTTTAACATTTAATCTCAATATTTGTACTACTTAAGGCTCTTGACCCTGTCGAGTAAAAGCCTAAAAGCCTTTTTGGGGGATGGCGGGCGGGAGGGTGAAAGGTGTGGCTTCACAACCGAACTACAATAGTGTAAGTTGAAGTCAGCATCTTCCAAAATATAGTGCCTTATTGGGGAAAACAAACAGCTTCTTTGACAAGGGTCCGATTTATGACGGCCCGTCACTCAGCTGATCCTTTTGTAACCTGGGTACGAAGCGGTCTCGAAATGTACTGTGGGTTTACTGTCCAAGGTACAGTCTGTTACAGTTTTTGCAGAGATTTTCACCAAGCTTACCAGGCCCTTTGGTTTTTTTTGTTTACAAGTCATCCATACTTTAACTTTTCCAGTGAAGATAACATTCAACTGATTTATTGCGTAAATAATTTAACTATAATAAAACTGTAATATAAAATTTGTTCATACCGTATCAAAATAAATCTAGTAAAATGCGTGTATTTTTTCTACAATAATAATGAAAATAGTTTTTTTTAATAAAGTGTTCCCTAAAAGGTGTTACATAAATTGATTATTAATAAATATCTTAAAAATAGCCTAATTAATAATATTGTTATTATAATTTAACTTAGTTTATATTGCCAAAAAGTTTATTTTAATTATTTTATTGATCTTAACCTGATTTATGAATGTTTACAAAGCACAACAAACACACACACACATATATGTATATTTAAACTGTTGTATCAATAAAAAAAAGTTAAAAAAAATTTAATATAAATAAATACTACGTACAACAAATGTAATTTGTATGATCAATTAAATTAATTGTTTGCAAACAATATGTTATAGAAATTATCTCTACTATAAAACTGAAAATACACGTGTTTGTTTATTTGTCCGTTTTGCAAAGGCTCTGGGACGGTAAGTTCTTGAGACTTAACTTTGCACAGCTCATTCTGTCTGGAATTTATATTTAAACACAACTAGACACGGAACTAGCCCCCTTTTCCTCCTGGGTATCCCAAGAGGTAGCCCCAAAAACACCTCCGTTATCGCTAGGGCTAGAGAGTCGCCCCTCGGGTGGGGAGATACCCTAGGTTAATAGACGTTGAACTGAACCCAACCCCACCTCCTCCCGCAGGGCGCTCCCGGAGGCATGTCCTTTACTACTAGCGCTAGAGAGCCGCCCTTCAGGTGGAAGACGAACTATTTTCAATTCACTACATCGTTCCTTCCCGAGCTATTAACGACATTAGTGTGCACCTCTCGGCCAGTGTCGCAAACCTAATCAGAATCAAAACTCCAGACGAAGGTGGGTAGTAAGGCTAGTATGGTTATAAACGTGTCCGGATTATCAAGTGGCCTACCTGGTGCCGGAAGGATTAATTTGCCAGGTCGGTACCAGGGGACGCCCGAGAGGCTCCTTCAAACTAATTCAAGCTATGATACAAACTACATCAAATCTATAGGCCGACCATTTATTAAATAAAAACTATCGACGATGCCAGGAAACGAACCCAAGACTCCTTTATCAGTATACAAAAGGACAACCAACTGAGCCCAAGGCTCGAATATAATGGTAATGAAGATTTTATCATAAAAAACATTTCCTCTACAATCTCAAGTAAAAAATACATTTTACCACACGGGACACCTTCAAGCTTTGTTGATTTTATATTTCACTGTAATACTTTGTCATGAATATAAAACAACCTAAATACTGTACACAAATAAATATATAATATTTTAATACGATGATAAATTATAGCACATCTTTAAAGTATATTTTTATTCAAATACATCAACAGGTCTACATTATATTAATATAAAATACACTCGCATAATACCCGTTAAAAACTCAACGAATCATTTCTTGTCATGTAATGTGTAATGTTGCCATCTTCAGGGAGTTAATGTGGTCTGGCGGAAATTTGGCCTTTATATAGTAGTACTAGAAAATATCCATAGCTTCGTTCACATTAATGTAAAATTTAATTGGGATTAGAAGACATGAGATAGTCCACCCCTTTCTGCCCGAGAATGACAGGTCATGGAACAGAAATAGATAGGATACTATTTCTCCATCTATCTCCAAGGGTTCTAACAATAACAAACCATTGGCGGTATAACCGGGGTATTGCCCCTCCTGGAAATAATTTGCCCCATCCAGGGAACAAATTTGCCCTTCCCTAGATATATTTCACATCGTCTGTTATTATCGAATATAACGCTAAAAAACGGCCTTGCATTAAAATCAAAATTACTCCTAGAGGCATAAAATTTTGAAAATGTTTCGGCATAAACCTCTATAAATAATTTTTAATTCTAGAAAATGTTGCTGCGAGAAGCACTTTAATTGCTTCAATGGTCATTCAAATAAAAAAAACTCTGGGGGAGGACAGCTACAAAGTTTCTATAGATGCATATAATTTTTAAGAATTCTCACGTGATGAACACACTCCAAATAGCTTTTGAAGGTACTCAATTTTCAAATAATTTTGTAGGAAGAAACTTCAAATATTTTCTAGAGGTATCTTATTTTCAAAAAAAAATCAGGGGAGGACCATTATAAAGTGCTCATAAGAAGTTAAATTTTGCGAAATATTTCAAAGAAAAAACACATGAAATAGCTTCTAAATTCTAAAGGCATATAATTTTTGAAATAAAACTAGTTGAAGTGCCTTCTGAATTATAACTTCAGGTTGCAAGACCTATTCAACTAGATTTTATGGAATTCAATTTTTTTTATTCCTTGTGGACTATTTAAAATAACTTTTAAAGGCATCAAAATCTCAAGAATTTCCTGAAGTAATAGTCCTCCAAAATAGCTTCTAGCAGTACAAAATTTCGAAATAATTTTTAGGGAAATCTACCCTAAATAGCTTTTTTAGAGTCTAATTTCAAAAGTTAACAGTAGGGCCACTCAAAATTAATGGCAGCAGAACCGGGGTGTGGCGTGTAGGGGTTTATTGCCCCTCTTGGAATAAGTTTCTCTTCATATAGATATATTTAACACTTTCTTATATTCTTCAATATGAAGCTGAAAAATAGACTTGAATCAAACTCCTAATTACTTCTAAAGGCATTAAATTTTACAAAATGTGACGTGTACGGACCACTACAAAAAGTTTCCAGAGGCACAAATTTTAAAAATTTGCTGGGAGACGGCCAGTCCAAATATATACTAAATGCAAAAGCTATCAATTGTTTTGTTTATTTAAGTATTACACCAAAGTGTTTGAAGACTGGGTAGGTTAAATTTAAAAAATATGTACCCGTATTCTTGTGTAAAGATCGTGTAAAACATTTAGTATAAAACCACCCTTAGTGCACCTGACTGGGATTGCACTCCGATCTCTCCATCGACAACCAGTCTATTTCAAGAATGGAACCTGAAAGTTAGATCATGCTACCATCAAAGCGAGTAATAATTTAAAAATATTGGGAATCCATGTTAACAAAACATGGAAATAGCAGTTCTTTGTATCAGTTAATCTATCGTCAACACTTAATTACAAACCGAGGAAATTGCAAGGGGTGGTTCTTTAAATTGTATCCTATAGCATATATTATTTGCCTAAGATAACGAGAATACGCAAAGCACTTTATCATTCGAAAGCCAGAACAATATCATGAATGAGAACAAACTTTTAATTTCACCAAAAAAGAAGTTGTACAAGACAGGAACGTTTATAAGATATGTAAATAACACCTCCTCTCCTATTACCCCCCTTAGGAGATGAATTTAGAAAACTCCCCAAAATTGTTTTAGCCGTAAACCAAAAAGAACTAACTGCCCAAGTTTTATCCTTCCAGCCCAAGTGGATTAGAAGATACGGTTATTATTTTATAAATATTTCAATCTCCGTTCAACCCACCCTACTTTTCACATCTTTAAGGTCCCAAAACTTACTTCCTAAACACTTGGTATCCTTAGGAATTTAATTTAGAAAAAGACAAATTCTGACCCATTACTTAAAAACTTCCTGCCCAGTTCCATATTTCCAGCTCAAGTGGTTCTGAAGAAACGACAATAGTTCTAAAAATGTTCCATCCCCATCTAACCTTCTTGGGGATCGAATTTCACGAAAATTTACGTGTACATAAAAATAAATCCTCCCACTATCATACACACTCAAAAGATTGGTAGCATCATTAGTTCAGAGGAGGTATGAGGGAGTACAAATAATAAGAGGAAGAGGAAAGAGACAACCTGGTGGAATGATAGGGTGAACGAAGCATTAGAGTAGAATAATAAAGCATTCAGAAGAAGTTTTAAAAATAGGAATAATGAAACAGATGAAGAATATAGGGAGTATAAGATAAGAGTGAAGTGAGCTGTACGGGAATATAGAAAGGATTGGATGCAAAGATGGACGGAAATGCTGGAACAGGACGTGGAAGGCAGTATGAAGGTGTTAGATAGCAAAATAAGAAAGAGGAGGAGGAGAGATAAAAGACAAGAAGTTAAAATGATTAATGAAGAAGGAAGAATGTTAATGACAGGAAAGAAAGGAAAAAACTATGAATGAGATAATTTTTTTAAATGTTCAATCGGGAAGAGGAAAGGCGTGATAGTGAAACAGAGCAGCAGGAAGAAATATAAAAAGAGAAGGAAAGAAGTCCAGCGTGTAAAGAGTTGGAAGATTCATTATAGAGGTTAATCCAGGAAAAGCACCGGGTGTGAATGGACCTAATGTGGAAGTAATAAGAGCTTCATGTGAAATAGGTATATAATGGTTATACAAGGTTCTGAAAGTGGTTTGGAAGGAAAACAAGGTACCGGAAGATTGTAAAAAGGGAGGTATAATACCTGTATTCAAAAAAAGAGATACTGTTGATGTGCCACTGTACTAAAATGTATGAGAAGATACTGGGTAAAATAATGAACTGAAGGTGGAGAGATGAACATCACGGATTTAGAGAACTGAGGTCTACAATAGACTTAACCTTCGCCATACGTTAGCTGATGCTGCGCTGTGTCTGACATGATCTGAAGGTTGGTCAATCTATCTGACCTATCCCAAGGTGTGGGGAGTGTCCTTTACCTGATGAGGAAGTATGGTAGAGAGTATGCAATGCTATAATGTGAATCCATTACACATCTATTTTATATTTAAGGATGAGAAGTTAAACGTTAAAGCAGTATTAGAGATTAAGAATGTAATAATGAACCTTGAAGTGAATGCGAATTCACAGTTCTGGACTCAAGTGTCAGGACGTTAGCTGCTTGGTCGAAAGTGATGAGAGTGTCCTGTCTAAAATATTGAGTTAAGGACATTAACGTATATAAGGTATAGTTAAATAATAGAGAATGTATCAGTAGTAATAGCACGGGTCTGTTCCGTCTCTGGCAAAGAGCCAACTACTGACGTATGAACGTTTCAATGACGTATGTCGTTTCTGTCGCCCGCAACTGTAATTATGCCGTAGGGGGATAGTTAAATTATTAGAGAAAATTCGGTTCGTGCACAAAACAATCGTTGGTTATAGCGCAATCTTGTCTAGTCTCGAAATCATAAGAGACCATCAGATAATTATCATCGATCTCCTATCTACTCAACGTGCAGACGTCATTCAAATAAAAATACTCTGGGGGAGGACAGCTACAAAGTTTCTATAGATGCATATAATTTTTAAGAATTCTCACGCGATGAACATACTCCAAATAGCTTTTGAAGGTACTAAATTTACAAATATTTTTGTAGGAAGAAGCTACAAATATTTTTAGAGGTATCTTATTTTCCAAAAAATTCAGGGGAGGACCATTATAAAGAGCTCATAAGAAGTTAAATTTTGCGAAATATTTCAAAGCAAAAACACTTGAAATAGCTTCTAATTTTTGAAATAAAACTAGTTGAAGTGAATTCTGAAATATAGCTTCAGGCTGCAAGACACATTCAACTAGATTTTAGGGAATTTCATTTTTTTTATTCCTTGTGGACTATTTAAAATAACTTTTAAAAGGCATCAAAATCTAAAGAACTTCCTGAAGTAATAGTCCTCCAAAATAGCTTCTAGCAGTACAAAATTTCGAAATAATTTTTAGGGAAATCTACCCTAAATAGTTTTATAGAGTCTAATTTCAAATGATTGTGGTAGGGCCACTCCAAATTAATGGCAGCAGAACCGGGGTGTGGGGTGTAGGGGTTTATTGCCCCTCTTGGAATAAGTTTCCCTTCCTATAGATATATTTAACACTTTCTTATATTCTCTAATTTGAAGCTGAAAAATAGACTTGAATCAAACTCCTAATAACTTCTGAAGGTATTTAATTTTACAAAATGTGATGTGTAGGGAGGGACCACTCCAAATAGTTTCCAGAGGCACAAATTTTAAAAATTTGCCGGGAGACGGCCAGTGCAAATATATTCTAAATACAAAAGCTATCAATTGTTTTGTTTATTTAAGTATTACACCAAAGTGTTTGAGATTGGATAGCTTAAATTTAAAAAATATGTACCCGTATTCTTGTGTAAAGATCATGTAAAACATTTAGTATAAAACCACCCTTAGTGCACCTGACTGGGATTGCACTCCGATCTCTCCATCGACAACCAGACTATTTCAAGAATGGCACCTGAAAGTTAGATCATGCCACCATCAAAGCGAGTAATAATTTTAAAATATTGGGAATCCATGTTCACAAAACATGGAAATAGCAGTTCTTTGTATCAGTTAATCTATCGTCAACACGTAATCACAAACCAATAAAATTGCAAGGGGTGGTTCTTTATATTGTATCCTATAGCATATATTATTTGCCTAAGATAACGAGAATACGCAAAGCACTTTATCATTCGAAAGCCAGAACAATAACATGAATGAGAACAAACTTTTTATTTCACAACAAAGAAGTTGTACAAGACAGGAAGGTTTATAAGATATGTAAATAACACCCCCTCTCTTATCACCCCCCTTAAAGATGAATTTAGAAAATTCCCCAAAATGGTTTTAGCCGTAAACCAAAAAGAACTAAATGCCCAAGTTTTATCCTTCCAGCCCAAGTCGATTAGAAGATACAGCTATTCTTTTATAAATATTTCAATCTCCGTTCAATCCACCCTCCTTTTAACATCTTTAAGGTCAAAAAACTTACTTCCTAAAAATTTGGTATCTTTAGGGATCTAATTTAGAAAAACACAAATTCTGAACCATTACTTAAAAACTTCCTGCCCAGTTCCATATTTCCAGCTCAAGTGGTTCTGAAGATACGATTATAGTTCTAAAAATGTTCCATCCCCATCTAACCTTCTTGGGGATCGAATTTCACGAAACCTCTTCTTATCGGATGTCTGGGGACCCAAAAAAATAGCATATATAAAATTTCATTGATATCGGAGGTTATGAATTTTACCAACACCTCTGGCCCCTCTTCATCCTCTTAGGGGGTTAAATTTTAATATCCCTTATAAATGTCTAGCCAAATAGTAAAATGTCAATATGTCCGATGGTTCAAAAGATACATTAGTGAATTTGAGTGCTTTAAGCCCTCGTTTCACCCCTCAGAGATCCTTATTGGATGAAATTTGAAAACTCCTCAAAAACGGCTATTCCAGCTATAGAAAGGACCATATGAATAGCCAATAATATATCGCGAGCAGGTGCTGACGTATGGGTGTGGCAGAAACTAAATTAATTTCTAGAGGAAATAACATCTGCACCAATTTTAGAATAGGGTTTTTTCCCGAGGGGCCATAAGTCGCGCAAATTTGAATTTTATCATCAAAAACTTATATCTAAAGGGTGATTAACCAAACACATTTTAATGAAGAAATTTATTTTTATAATTTTTTGGTGATAAGTTATGACAGAGAGGCAGGAGCCCTCTTATTTATTTAAAAATCTAATCAGGAAAAATAATATTATGATGCTCAAGAAATACGAGTATTTCAGGAAAGAAATAACAACTCTGTCAAATTTTAGCATGGTAGTTGTGCCCGGGGGCATAAGCCCCAAAAAGTTGAATTTTGGTGACAAACACTTTTCTATCGAAGTGGTACCTAACAAAAAATATTTTACCAAATAAATAAAATTTGTATGATTTTATGTTGAGAAGTTGGGCAGAAACCCCCTTATATATTAAAAAAACTAATCCGGACAACTAATATGATGAGGTCAAGCAATGTTAGGATTTTGAGTGAATATGTAACTTCTTAATCTTTAATATACGTTAAAATATAATTTTAAAGTGGGCAAGAACACCCCCAGAAACATCCGTCTAGTGCGAAAGTTAGGAGTTCGACCCTTGATCACAATGACACAAACCAATGGTTTTTATGACCCTCTGTGCGAGGGCCAAACGGGTTTACCATCTTTCACACCGCCACCCCTTGGTCTGGAAATTTCCAGCCAGCGGTTGGTGATGGGATACAGGGGGAGCAGAACTGGACACTATATTTCGGAAAGAGCAAAGTCAAGCATGGGGAGTTCTACTATTGAGAACTCTCTCCCTTGGGGGTTGGCCAATAATAAATTCACAAAAACAGTATTTTTATGCAAAAAAACTTTGTTTCCCGATCATTTAATAATACCCGTGCTAGGACCCTTTATTTTAAGTTTCAATTCTCTATTCTCTATGTCTGTTAATTCAAAGGACACATAAGTTAATTAGAAAATTTTCAACGACTCCCCTCCCCCCTATTAACCGTTCAGGGCTCGAAATCCGCAAAACACTGTTTTAAATCTTGCCTATAGTCCAAAAGGAACCGCAACACAAAATTTCAAGTTTCGGGGTAAAGAGCTTCGTGGGGGAGGCGGCGATGAATGAATCATTCAGTCGGTGGATTTTATATAAATTTATATCTTCCAACATGATCAAACAATCCAAGCGGCTCAGAAAGCAAGAAAATGATTGTGAAAGCCTATATAACATACAAGATTATACTTGAAAAAATAAATGTCATTCTATTATCTAAGTGTATTGACTAACCTTTTTACCTATCGCAGTTTACAATAGTCTTTGGCTACCAACAAAATCGAAACGCTTCTTTTTCAATCTTTTGAATTTGGAAGGTATAATTATATTAGAATGCTTATTTGTCTGCAACATTACTCTTTGTAGCCTCTGAATAAAATGCAGACCCGCTTCAATGGACGCACGGTCTAACGTGCTAATCTTGTGTTAATACGACTGCCAAAAATGGGGAGATCGAGTTCAATCCTGATAGAGTGCACTGAAGGTGTCATTACCTAAATGTTCTCCCCCATTCCCTTTAAGCAAATGAGGGCGCATTTCCTCTAGATTAAGCATTTCTCATACCTATCCCAATAATGTAATTAGTACATAAGCGTATAACCCTAACAGGTAGTAAGACGTGGTGCTGAAATAAATTACATGGATTTGAGCTAACATCCATTTTTTAAAAGTGTTTCCTCTCTTACATTTCTATCTTTTTGCACCAACAGTCAAACGTGTACTTCCTTTTCTTGCCATTCTCCTCACATCACAATAAATCAGAACAAAACAATACCTCACAGGTATCAGTGTAAATAAACAATCCCTCAGCGACTCAAGAGCCGGCACTCTTTAGAAATAATGGCACTCAAGTTCATTCAACTTCTAGTGCCAGTCTGTCAGGTGGCTAACCAAAGTATCCTTCCGCGCCAACAAGAACAGATGGATCACGGAAATCGTAGGTGGCGCTAGCTACCAGACTGGTCTTGCGAAAAAATCATACGTTTGGAAATGTAACTTTTCTCGAGAACAAGAAAATTTTTTATGTTGATATTTTCGACACCCCTTCTAAGATATTGTATGGATGTTTATTTATTGTAACATATAATAATTTTTGTTATACAGCTGGAAGTTTTCTATTGAAAAATGTCAATTTTATCGATATGTGATCACTTTTAAAATTATAGAGGAGGTATTTATATAAAAAGTCTAACTTAATCAACAGGCTTCTATTCTTGAACAAACCGTTTTCTAACAAAATCTGGCACAACAATAAGATCCTTGAAGATAGCCGTTTGTTCCCACAGCTCCGCATTTCCAAGTCAAATGAAAGGGCATCCCCTCAACCCCTTATAATATCTATAATAGAACTAGTATTGTAAGATCATCCATGAAATGAATTTTGTACAGTATGAATAACAAATATTTACATTTTCTTAAAGTGATTATTATTAGAGATTATACCGAGGTAATTAAACGATTTGAGTTTTAGCCATTTAGTGCTAGGATGTCAGCAAGGCGTCTGTCACGTGTCAGGGAAAGGCGAATATAATGGGGTAAAGAGATAAATAATTCTTAGATGGACATCTAAATTTTATTACACCCTATGACCTCTACATTATATCTTTAATATATGTTTGTCTTAGGCTCTTATTCGTCTATGATAGGAGTTCAATTATGTTTAGGGATGGAAAATACACGTAAGGATCAATCTATTCGGACTTAAGGCTTTTTAAATTAAGTGAATATTGATTAAATTTATATACTTGACGTTAATTCATTCTTCTTAACAAGATGGTGTGAAAATGTGATTATTGTTTGTAATATAATACATGAGAAGCAATGGAGTAGGTTTACGTTTGTCTTATGCACTTATGTACTAATAACGAAAATGATTTAAGGGTTTAGGAAGGTCATAGTTAAAATAAGTGTATCCGAATTTGTGTGGAGGTAGAATTGAAAATAATTTTGGAAATACCACCCCTAGTACCACGATTCGAACCACGATCTTTCCGTCTTCGGCAGTCTATTCTACTGAGCTAAGTAAATATTGATAAACACACTATTTATGTACATTCTTCCTCAAATATGGCCGGTAAATGAGATTATTCTTTATAATATATGAATAAGAATAGATAGGGTTGCACTTAGTCAAAGTTTAAGATTACACCCTTAATGAGTAGGGATTTATAATTAAAGTGTTGAATGGGGGCCATCAAGGTTCCACATCATTTAAAATGGGTATAATTGGTGTTAGATCTCAAATATATAGATGTTTGTAGGTTTATGAAAGATCGAAGATTAATTCATTCTTCTTCCAAGATGATGGGTAAATGTGATTATTGTTTGTAATATAATACATGAGAAGCAATGGAGTAGGTTTGCGTTTGTCTTATGCACTTATGTACTAATAACGAAAATGATTTAAGAGTCTAGGAAGATCATAGTTAAAATAAGTGTATCCTAATTTGTGTGGAGGTAGAATTAATAATAATTTTGGAAATGCCACCCCTAGTACCATGATTCGAACCACGATCTTTCCGTCTTCGGCAATCTATTCTACTGAGCTAAGTATATATTGAATAAATTAAACAATTTATTTATGTACATTCTTCCTCCAATATGGCCGGTTAATGCGATTATTCTTTATAATATATGAATAAGGATAGATAGGGTTGCACTTAGTCAAAGTTTAAGATTACAGCCTTAATTAGTAGGAATTTATAATTAAAGTGTTGAATGGGGGCCATCCAGGTTCCACATCATTTAAAATGGGTATAATTGGTGTTAGATCTCAAATCTATAGATGTTTCTAGGTTTATGAAAGATCGAAGTCTGTTCTTTGAAGCTAACACGTTTAAGAAAATTGTTAGGTTTTGATTTGAACAGTTGACATCGCAGCTAATATGATACCACTCTAAGGTTTTAAGAGCGGCTTACAACATATTATTTGAAGCTCTTGTGCTTATAGTGATGTACAACGTTATGTTTGTTGCTTACAATATTTCTTCAGGCTCTGAGGAGGGGGGTTGTAGGATACTGTCAGACTTAATGATGTGGAGAGAGAACGTGTAAAAACCAACGACTATCTACTATTAAGAAGAAGGAAATTGGGAGGGAGTCAAACATTGTAAGGGTAGTAATATGGCAGAAGATAGGTTGTATAATATGGTAATAATGGTATCTGGATGTGGTGGGGTTGGGGTTTCAGGGATAGGATAAGGCTGGGTGAGATAGGTTGGGATCCAGGGTAGGGAGAAGGGAGTCAAAAATTGTAAGGGTAGTAGTATGGCAGAAGATGGTTTGTATAGTATGGTAATATGGTATCTGGGTGAGATAGGTTGAGATCAAGGGAAGGGAGAAGTGAGTCAAACATTGTAAGGGTAGTAGTATGGCAGAAGATAGGTTGTATAATATGGTAATATGGTATCTGGATGTGGTGGGGTTATCAAGGGTAGGGAGAAGGGAGTCAAACATTGTAAGGGTAGTAGTATGACAGAAGATAGGTTGTATAATATGGTAATATGGTAATATGGTATCTGGATGTGGTGGGGTTGGGGTCTCAGGGATCGGATAAGGCTGGGTGAGATAGGTTGGGATTAAGGGAAGGGAGAAGGGAGTCAAACATTGTAAGGGTAGTAGTATGGCAGAAGATAGGTTGTATAGTATGGTAATATGGTATCTGGATGTGGTGGGGTTGGGGTTTCAGGGATAGGATAAGGCTTGGTGAGATAGGTTGGGATCCAGGGTAGGGAGAAGGGAGTTGAAATGGTCATTTAACTCTTTGGGTCCTGGGTGTATTGGGGTCAGAGGGTGGAAGAGAGAATGCTGGTGATGGAAGGGTTGATGGGAGATGGGAATTCACTATTGTATGTTTGATTGTTGTGTTAAATTGCTTTTGAGTTTAATGTTGAGGTGTACTAATTGGGTGGAATGCACCAGAATTAGCCTGGAATGAGAATAATAAACATTAACTTATTATTCAATGAGGCAGAAATGGATGGGTTGGGGTTTGGAAAGAGATTTTAAAATTGTGGGTCAAGACGTTTGCTGGAAATATGATGAGGTCAAAATAAGTTAAATTGCATTGTCCATTGTAGTGAGATTACGGATTGGTTTTGGTGTTGAGCTAGTTTGCAAAAGGTGCTAGGATCTCCATTATATATTTTATTTTATTTCTTGGAGAATGGTGTTTTGCATTTCAATAAATATTTTGAATTGGGCGAGGATTGTTATTTTACCAAAAATCATCTGAAGATTTCAGCAAAGCCTTTGGAGTTTCTCTGAAATATTTTAAGTTTGAAGTCAACTGAAATACTAAGAGTGATGTAGGACGATAATCTACGCTAATATCTAAACTCTTGAATCAAAATAATGAAGGATTTCCAACTGATATCTGCAGGTTTTTACTTTTTCTGTAAAGGTATTCTGATTTTTCTTTGAATGCCTCAAGTCTAATAGAGATTAATAATTTGCTTTAAGATGTTCCGCACGTGCCTATCTTCTCAGAAGATAGAAATAGATAAGTTGTACTCTGACGAACTAGTGACGACTTTTGACATATTAGGTAAAAGAGGGTTGAAATCTGGGGAAAATTCTGGTTGTAGATGGAAAATGAGAATAGGAGAAAAATCTTGCAGGATAAAGAGGACTGAATTATGTGGAGTGAAGGTTATTATGAGTAGATAAAGGTTGATTGATATCTTACATCATTTGGGGAATACCCCTGCAGCAACGATTGACCCTGGTATTACTTCATAAGTATAGGTTTCATAAGAATGATCAAATTAGCCGTATTAAATTGGTGGCTTATCTATCAGCATCTTTGGTTTTGATATGACTATTTTATATATACTATATTAGTTGAAAATTACTATTCCATCAAAATTATGTGATTATGTGATGTGATGGTTTAGGCTGGCCACACACCAAATGCAACTTTTGTTTCACGACGATACATTTTGTCGCAGCGTTTCACAACGTGCTGCAGACGTCTCGACTTCCACAACATCATATGAAGCGCCACACATTGTTTGCGACATTGTCGCGAAGCGCCTTGTGACAAAAGGCGATGCTCCTTTCGTTTATATATCGTGACAAAACTTGAAATAAATTTTTAACTGCGCGTGCGCCAGACCTCGAATGGCATGAGAACATTAAGCCATATTTTTATTTAAATTATTTTGAAAACCATTTGTTATTATCTATATACACACTTCAGTGAATCAACAACAAATATTAAATATTAAGTTATGTTTTTACTATTTATATTTTGAAGCGTTCTTTAATTATTTTCGTTATTTGAGACGTTGAGGATAAAACCCCGAGTAAAATGAAACGAGTATATTTTATTGAGTACTTTAAAAATAATCGGGGAAGTGATTCGCTTGGTTAGCCTTCTTTTCAATTGTGTACTTTATACCTGAGATTATTTCGTATTAAAAATTTAAATGAAACATTTAAACCATATTGTCGTGAGTCATATGTTGTATTTGGTGTGTGGCCAGATGTAATGGGCAAAAAGGAAGGTATAACAATGAAATAAGCTAGTAACTATTTACAAATAGTTTCATTATTATTGCTAAATAAATATCAACTTTTAATACAGTTGATCTCACAGTTTATTTTAATTTGATATCATCATTCATATAGTTCCTTGAAGTTAAATATTTGTGTTAATGGAACTCGGTAGTCTAGTGAGAATGCAATAGTATATATAAGTCTCACCTTT
>CABFOV010005376.1:7106-24011 GCA_902141375.1 Timema poppense
GGTTTTCGTTCTTTAGTGTCAACATGGTCTGCTAGGAATTATAAAATATATTACACAGCTATAAACAAAAGACGGTCTGAATCGCATCGTAATTTACTGGTTTAATGATTATTATGTATCATTTTTTGGGTAAAATAACATTTTCCCAGCTAGTTCCAGTTTTCCCCGGATGGCTGTTCATAGCGTAAGACTGCATCAAACTGTTCGAACACCAACAACCTTATTTAAAATGGCAGTAAATGTAGGTCAGTGCTCTAGCAGACAAAACGATAATACTAAAACAAGTGCCAGTCATGACCGGTAGCCTTCGTATCCATGGTGACCAAGACATAGAGAAGGGTGCATAGGCATCCTTCGTGGCTATTCGGACAGATCTACACTTCGTAACCCGAGAATTCAAGTGTTCTATGTCCATTTTTCCACTTTTGTGCAAAATTATTATTATTATTATTATTATCACCGCGTCTTACTACCTGTTCGGGTTATACGCACTTACGCTAATGTGTAATGGTAAGGTGATTGTGAGATGAAATGAAGGACCTACAGTTTAACGTGGGATCCGAACCACGGTGGAGGCCTGGCATTCCCCACATTCACAAGATGTCTCGTCAGAGGTGAAGGAAGGGTTTGGTAATCAGATAGATCTGTGCCGGGACCGAGGATTGAACCCCATTTGTGCAAAAGAGCATTGAAATTTGACCATATGTATAAAACCAATGTTATTAGATGACAACTCTAGTTTGTATCTTCTTAAGTAAATATAGTCGTCTCAATTTCCCCGCAGGTGAACCATGTGCATTCTAAACATACGTAAATTCCAAATATCTCGAATTTAACACTTTTGAATATGGAACAATTGCATGCCAATGCAGCTATCAAGGACACGAGTCAAGGCGACGCCGCCTAAGTAGACTACACTATATATTCGGATACAGCCTAATTGTATGGTAGCTGCAGAGGATAGGTTAGAATCAATATAAAACTGTATAGAGGTTATGAAATATACTATATTTTAATCCATATCCAAACAAAACTATCCCAACAATAATGTTTGTAAAAAGTATTTAATAACAGGGATTAACTGCAAGATATAAATCAAAATCAGCAAATCCACAACGTAACCACGTGCCTTTCAACAAGGCTAATAATTATCTCGGATGTTTTCTCCAAAAGTAAGAGTGGAACAATACATTCAAACCACTCCAATGTGTAATACTCGGTAATAAAGTCCACAACAACATATTTTTTAAAGTGTAAAAAATAAATGCCTTACCCACGAAAAGAATAGTCAAACACAACAAGAGAATGGCCGACTTGAGAAAAACTAAGACATGTCATAGAGAAAGGAAGTCAGTGAACAGTCCCTCGTTAATGTTCGGGTATTTTCTTAATAGATTGGTAGCATCACGTCACAATTAAATTAATTCAGAAAAATATCATTTTAAATAAAATGAATGTAAATAAATAGAGAATATGTTATAATGTTGAATAGTAAATTTGTATTTATAGTGAAACTTGTGGGGAAAATTATTTCTAAAATGGATATATTTGGAAATAACTGTTTTTATTTTTATACAATATGTTAAATAGTAAATCTAATAATTATTTTTTAATCCCATATATCCTATTTTATTTATATGGTTTTCGTTATTGAAATATAATAATAATGAAATATGTATTTACAGAAAATGAAAACATCAAATATTTTCTTGATTTATTTAAGTAGATGGTTTGTGACTTAACAGTCGATCACGATCTACCAGTCGAACCCTGCAGCTAGTTTGGTTTATCGATTTAAAAAGATTGAGAGGAACAGAATAATAATAATAATAATAATTATTATTATTATTATTATTATTATTATTATTATTATTATTATTATTATTATTATTATTATTACAGCGTCTTACTACCTGGGCCGTTCGGGTTATACGCACTTACGCTAATGGTAGGGTGACTGTGAGATGAAATGGAGGAAATAAGTACACGTTAAAGTGGGATCCGAACCAGGGTGGAGGCCTGGCATTCCCCACATTCACAATTTGTAATTAATACACGTATTGACAGAGATGAAGGAAGGGTTTGGCAATAAGATTAATCTGTGCCAGGACCGAGGATTGAACCCCAGAGTGGTGGGCTCCCTGAACTGAAACTATTTAAAACATACCTCTCCGAATATAAAATAACAGCGTTCAGGGAACGTTGGGGTAGGCAGGTCCTATATGAGGGGCTTAACTCTCCCAAACTTTCCTTTAACGGCTACCTTGATTTGTATTTTCACGACGATAAGCAAAATTATTTTGATGTCATAGCATCCTTGACAGCCGCATTTAAGTGCTCGTACTTTTGCCGTGAGTGCCGTGGGCCGTTCAGTAATGAGAACGAGCACAAATGTGAATCCGCATACAAAAAGTGCTACGCTAAAGCGGTTTGCAGTGGAGGTTGATCTGTGGTATGTAAAGACTGCGGGCTGCGGACTGTAGGTTCACAAACCAGACATATCTTGATAACCATAAACGTTCCGGTTTTTGCAGAGGTCACAGGTCGGTCTGTGATGTCAAAAAGGTTTGTGAGGTCTGTGGGCAATTTTTCAGTTTGGAAAGATCAAATTATTCACATAGGTGTTATGAAACTTTTTGTAGAGTATGCGATACATATGGTCCTTTTGGTCATTTCTGCTATATGAAGCAGGCCCCATCAAAGCCGTCACCGGAAAAGAGCAATTTCATGTTTGTGTTCTATGATTTTAAATGCAGACAAGAAACTCTTCTTCGAGGTGCGGTCAACACGTACTTGAATGAACCTAACCTCTGTGTCGTACAGACGTGTTGCAAGGCCTGCCTTCATATAAATGTAAACGACCATCATTGCACAGAATGTGGGGCCATAGGACTCGCATATTCAAGGGTTATACTACAATGGCCCAATTTTTCGGATTGATAGAGCAAATTAAATCAAAAAACGGACTCCAGAGCTCATAATGAACGGAGGGAAAATCATGTCCACACGTTACGGCCCCCTCCACTTTATTGACTCGCTGAACTTTCTCCCGATTTCGTTGTCCAAGATGAGCAAGACATTCGGCTAGGACGTCAAGGAACATTTCCCCCATATATTCAACAAAAAAGAAAACGCGGGGTATAGGTATCCCTTGCCGCCAAAGGAGGACTATGGCGTTGGCGAGATGATGGTTGAGGTAAAGGAGCACTTTGAGAAGTGTTATGACGCGTTGGTCAAAGAAAATTATGTCTTTGATTTTAACCGCGAGTTGGAATTGTATTGTGTGAAAGATGTAGAGATCCTACAGAAGGCCTGCCTAAGTTTAGATACATGCTTATGGAAAAAGCAAAGGTGGATTCTTTCAGAGAGGAGTATACGATCGCAGGAGTAGCCATTTTGGTTTACCACCAAAGTCACATTAAGGAGAATACCATCGGTATCATCCCTAACGGTGGCTACCGGTGTGCAGACCGACAGTCGCACGTCACCATACAATGGCTCTACTGGGAGGCCCACAGACAGTCTCTATCTTTCATGCGGGTAACGGCCGTGAGGAATATGTTTTAGGGCGAAGTGTAGACGGTGTTGTTAAAGCTGGAGATACCACCACCGTCTTCCAGTTTTGGGGCTATATTTATTCATGTCCATATTGCCTACACGGATACACGACAAGTTAACGTTCATCTTGTGCAGGAAATGCGTGGAGGATAACAACCAAGGCACGTGTCAGCACAGTAACGAAAATAATTGCTGGTTGACAGGCATCTGGGTGATTGACGAGATCCGGAAAGCCGTTGAGAAAGGCTACACCGTTGAAGCAATACACGAAGTGCGGGAGTACAATGTATCTGTTTACGATCGTCAGACACGTTCTGGCGGATTGTTTCACGGGTACATTGATATTTTTGAAAATTAAACAAGAAGCCAGTGGATGGCCACAGTGGTGTACCTCACAAGATGAGAAGTTAGCTTATATTCAAAATTATGAGGAAAGGGAGGGGGTAAAACTCGATTTCGGCTCTGTTTGTAAAAACCATCGTCTCCGCAATCTGGCTGAACTCTTTTTAAATTCGCTATGGGGAAGGTTTGGATAAAGGCCCGATTTACCACACGTAGCCGTTGTTAACGACTATCAGGGCATCCACAAGTACCTGACGGATTCGTACATCACCGTGGACAGCGTCATGGATGTAAATGATGAGGTTATGTTCCTCAATTACAAGGATGTGCGTGACGCGTTGCGCCCTAACCCTAACGTGAGTGTGATGGTGGCATGCTACACGACTGCTATGGCTAGGTTGAACTTATACAGCATCCTTGAACAATTGGGGGACCACGTTTTGTATCATGATGATACAGATAGCGTTCTATTCACTGGACGCCCCAGCGATTGGAGACCACCAACAGGAGAATTTTAAGTGACCTCATTGACGAACTTTAAGATTACTGTCCGGGAAGCTAAATTAGCACTTTTGTATCTGGTGGTCCCAAGAACTACGCGTACCGAGTTTGGGTTGATGGAGATCCTGCCAAAACAAAAACTGTGTGCAAGGTTCGAGGGATCACCATAAACTCTGGCAACCGGAATGACATTAATTTTGACGTTTTGAAAGCGATGGTCACTAAACAGGCCGTGGAGAGATACGTACAGATACCGCACAATATTGTAAGAAAAGCTCTTGCGACTGTATGTACCGTTTCGCAGACTAAAGTTGTGAAAATTCTATCTTTATTTTTAATATCTTTAATACAACTTTAACGATAATGAGGATGGGTAATTACATAGGAAAATGGGGAATTAGATATATATTTGATTACATAAAGGATTTATCTATTTATTAACTTCAAGTCCAATGTTGTCAACAAATTAAAAAAATACATGAGATAAAGAATAAATGAATTGTGGACTTGCTCAGACAAAGAAAAAGGAAAAAATAAAGTGATTGCAATATTTGGGTTCTCAAAACAACAGTTACTTCTCTGCTACAATATCTCAGAGTAGAAATTTAAAAGAAAATTAAATCTAATATTAAAAAATAATTGAGCACGGGACGAGTCTCTCGGGACCTCTGGGTCAAAAATATATCCTTACCGCCAATCTCCTCAAGAACATTCAAACAATAAAAACTAAAATAAGGACATTGTATTCGTCGAAGTCATTATGGCAAAATAGCCAAATAAGTTTCTTTCTAGAATCAATGTTGAAACATAAAAAATGTCTACAAGAAAAATGTTACGTCCGTGAATTAAACTATAATTAATGTTAACCTTTGAACTTTGAGTAATAAAATGTTAATCGTTGAATGCAGTCTAGTCGATGTTGTAGTATCCAACAAAAGATGAATCACAATTTAGGTTGAGGGTTAATATCACCTTATGTTATTTTCAACCGGCATGTAGTCTTCGGCGTTGAAGAGGCAGATGCTAGTAGAATCTGACAATCTCACAAGTCTCAGTACCGTTCTAGAAGCTATTAAAGTAGGCTCAAGACATGGTATTCGTCGCTAATTAAGCACTGCCATTCTCACCATCCTTTCTTCAAATCAGTACAAGAAAAAACCAAGAAAAGAAAAACTCTTTTCGTTTTTCTTAAAAACTTTCGCGTCTCTTTCTTTTTCTTTCACAACAACAAAGTCAACAAACAAAACCAACTCGCTTCTTTTTACGTCTCTCCCCTTCCACACTGATGGAGTCAATTTATTTCCTCCTTGTATGAAGCGGCCATTATTCTTAGGTGTTTCCTTCGACGCAATGCAATGTCCGTTGAAAATAATAAGTTTTAAATAAATTAAAGTTAAATAAAATATAAATTGACAGGATTAAAATTCTTACAAAGTCTACCGGCCCGTGTACACCAAACGGCAGATAACCGATTATTATAATACGTTGCCGTTTGGGTATCAAAGTCCTTGTAAACGCACTCGCCACGAGTAAAAGGTGATCGTTTAGACGGGCTGAATAATCACCTTTTTTTCTCTTTCACTCTAGACAGTTCCGCTGACATACCATTTTTCGAAGATGTGATATTTTTTCTGCATGAAAACACGCATATTTTTTAATTGATTTATTTTATGCACCCGGGATAATTTTTTTATATTTTTTTGTCCGCCAGTACAATCCTCCACCTACGTGATTATTTCTAGTCAATATAATTAGTTGTTTGTATAATTTAATTTTAGTCAATTTTTCCTTGTACATATTTTAAATTGAAACTATCTGGTGGTGTACATATATTCAAATACTCTCCAAACTAGATTTGGAAAATTAATACCAAGGCAACTATTCCCGCTACGAGCTCAAGAAATTGATTATTGTTTCCTCCACACCTAAACGTATATAATTTACTTCAAGGTGTAAGATATATATATATATATATTTTTGTTTTTGTAAATAAATATTCCAAGTACACTTTTCATGGCGTGTACCAAATGTATAAAACATTTATTTGTGTTTAAATAAATATTCCAAGTATACTTTTGATGGGGTGAGATATATTTGTATAAACTTTTAATTGTGTGTAAATAAATATATATTCCAACTGTACTTTTCATGGCATGAGCTATATTCTAAAATTTTGATATGTGTAAATTAATATTCCAAGTATTCTTTTAATGGCGTGAGCTATATTTGTAAATAAATATTCAATGTATACTTTTCACGGTGTGAGATATATTAGTAATTAAATATACAATGTATACTTTTCAAGGGGTGAGCTTTTTGTGTGTGTGTGCAAATAAATATTATAAAAATTGTTATGTTTGGTTTTAACGTCTACAACCCCTCCCTCCTGAATTATAAATACAAGTTTATTTAGCCTATAAATTCAGTCTCAAACATAATGGACAAGTTGAAACATTCATTTTCGGCCAACATCAGCGGCCGTTCCGGCTGTGGAAAGTCACATTTTTTAGCCGACTTTATCCGTCACTTGGACACAATGTGTGACGTTAAATTTTATAAAATCACCTGGTATTATGCTTTATGTCAACCGGGGTTCGAACAAGACGGGACAAGTCCCCGCGTCATATTCTGTGAGGGTTTATTGGAAATGGATGACATCTGTAATGACTCTCCACAGCTGATTATCTTGGACGACCTGATGCGCGAAGCCAACGAAGTGGTCGTCGATATTTTCACCAAATTATGCCACCATCAAAATATTAGCGTCATGTATCTTAAACAAAATATATTCCATCAGGGCAAGGTGCAAAGAGATATTTCCTTAAACGCACATTATATCGTGCTTTTTAAAAATCCCCGGGATAAAGTACAGATTCAATACTTTGCACGTCAAGTCTGTCCTGAAAATCCCCGTGTGTTACAAAAGGCTTACACTGACGCTACAAGTACTCCTCACGGGTATATATTGTTAGATTTCAAACAAGGTACACCAGAATGGTTCAGATTGTAGCATCCAAAAGGGGCAGATGCCACAAATACATACAAAAATAAATAATAATAAGATGGGGGGAGTTTAACCCAGAGCGAGTGCCGAGAAGATCTAGGTTGTAAATGCAACCTAGACATTACAGTCCACCAACTCTCGACCCTCGAACCAGTTGTGGATATCAAATAAGTGAACCCCTATCTAATCAGACAGCACGAGACCGCAGCCTTCATAAAGCTCATATACAATTATAATTTTTGATGTGTATACCTCGGGAATAATGGGACATATATTAGCAAGATAAACAAACAGATCACGGAAAGTTGATTTTTATTAACAACGCTCAATTGATGCGTAAAAGTTTAAACAATAGTATACCATTTAAATTGGTTAAAGGGAACCAATTGAAATATTCCATTTAAAGTTTAACATAGCATTTTATATCAGCGTATTGTGTACGCGAGACAAAATCAAAGACTTATCAAATAAAGTCATATGGTACTATTTAAAATAGATTGAACATTAAGGTAAACAAAAATCTTTATCTTAAAGAGACGGCCTTCCAGTAATGACAGATATATACCTATTAAATAATTTATCATTAAATATTTAATTCCTACATTTACAATCAAAGATTTACTAACTAATAAAAGGAGTTTTGTAAACGATAATAAACTATCTCAACTTAACCAATTAAAAACACTCTTTTAAGATTTAACCTGTTACCAACATATATCAAATATATAATCGTCAGCCAAGAGAAATGGCGCCAAAAGTCGTTACATATACAAATTTATCCTTCGACAAAAACCATAATAAACTCTCGTCAAGACCCAAAAACGGGTATTCGTGAAAGTTATTAGAATAATTCTCAAAATTATCATGATCAAAAACTTATCAAACCTATCGTAATATCAATTATATTTTTGATTACGCGCAAAGACCTCTTAATACCAAAGAGTAAAAGAATGCTCCTAACCATACTCTGTTACGTTATTAAATTTAAATGTGTGGCCAAAAAGAGAATTTAGAAAAATAATTTATTATATATAAAGTTCCATAAGGCGAAACAGAATTTTGATCTTACATTTCTATAGACGGAGAAAGCCGGAGCTTTGTGTTATTCCTACTAAGACATAGGCCCAATTGTGACGATATCGGTACAGAAAGCATAATATATACCCAACTCAGTGGAGGAAGACAGGAGAAGGGGGGAGGGTATAGTTCTGGACTACCATGGAAGAATGTGGCAGCTTGGGGAACATTCTAGTACGGAGACTCGCCATTGCGCATGCCCGGCCAAGCCAGCAGCCGCTCTGATTGCCACGCCTCAGGCTCTCTTAGTGTTCTGTTAGGCCGGGACCGTGAATGTTCGTCTCGAGGACTTGAGCCGTTGTTCCATGCGAGTCTTGTCAGGAGGTGAATGCGGTAAGTTTCTTCTATAATGTTGTTGTTTACGTCTGTCTTGTAAGCCCAATGCTACAAGATATAGGACCTACACAAATGTCGGGTGATGCGTGTACCTACCACGCAAAAGCTATAAAAACACCTATACTGATTAGTGTGTACTTTTACATTTTTGACTTTAATTTTTTGAAGAATCCTGTTACCTATGACATTCCTCTCAAAAACTTCGTATGGTTGAGTACGTATGTTATTAACAAATATGATTTAGATTCAATATTCAAGGCTCTGCTCATAAATATCGTATGGGAAGGACACGAGTCTATAATCATGTTAGTGACAAATCTTATTTTAATTTAATGACCAGGTGCTAGCTATAGATATATGCAACACTATACTCTGTACCATATACGATGTACTGTGTGTTTGTTTCAGTCATAGACCAATGAACCTGTCCAAGAGTGTCCTATCTATAGGTATATGCAGCACCATGCCGTGATATGATGCATCTTTGTTCCAGTCATATTCCAGTGAACCTGTCCAAGAGTGTCCTAGTTATAGATATATGTAGCACTATACCGTCATAAGATGCATCTTTGTTTCAGTTACAAGCGTGTACAATGGATTGGGCAATAAAGATCAATGTTGGGGGAGCCGGTGTGGTGGGCGTTGCTACGAGCGCATATATGATATATAAATATATGCGTCCAAATGACAATCTCACCACGATGGAGGAAAATACGCAAATAATCGAGGATCATAATATCGGCATTGACCTCGATGCCCTGAGGAGTCTTGATGTCTCATGGCAAGCGGTGTGAGGGACAAATCTTGAGACTGTGCAGCTGTCTATCCATGAATCAACACAGCTCATGCAGTTAATGCCCTTAGCACCACGTAAGTACAAACCTGCATATTCTCAATACCCAAATTTATAATTAGAAAATAAAGACCAAATAGTATAGTTTTAACGCTACAAATTAGGGGTATTTGATATGTTAGGTCAAATTATTTTGACAATCCAATCAGAAAGCTGTAATTTTTTGTGGGTGTTTATAATCTGCTAGAACTAGAGATAAAATCGTCCTCGAGCATCTTTCCATTTAATAACAATGTGTTTTCACGAGTACGTCCCTAACAAAGTGAAGATGGATGTTGATGTGCTTGCTCCTAGCATGGATCATTGGATTCTCCGCCAACTTCAATGAGCTTCTGTACTTCTGTTGACGCAGAGAATAACCATTTTGCCCTGAGACGCCAAAACACATCTCAACGAGGAATCGCTGCAAATAGACGGCTTCCTAAATGGTCTCTGATAGAGACATGTATTCTGCCTCTGTCGTCGACTGGGCAACAGTTAGCTGTTTTTTTATTCCCAGGATATCGGTCCACCACGTAGCATGAGTATATACCTGGTGTAAGACCTGTCTTCGGGATAACTTTCGCCGTCTTCATCTACAAATCCTTTGATTGGTCCTGGATCTGAGCCATAGGTCAACCCTATATTTATGGAACCCTTTAGATATCTTAATACACGCTTGGCGGCCTTCCAGTGATCGGTACCATAGTAGTTGTTAAACGACCCCAGATTGCTTAAAGCAAATGATATGCCGGGCCTTGTAGTCGATGCCAAGTAAGAGCCCCGACCATCTCGTGGTACGGAAGCCTTAGCTCGTCTTCCAACTGCTATTTATTGCTCTTCAGCATCAAGCTTGTATCAACGGGGGTGGCTACAGGTTTGCATTCGGACATGCCGAATCACGAGAGTAGATCACGTACGTAGCCATGCTGGTACATCGTCCCCTACCTTTCTGTCTGGTTAAACTCTATACCCAGGCAAGATTTTGCATAGCCTAAATCCTTGACTTCGAAGTGTTTGGCAATTCTTCTTCCAAGTTCAGCAATCCCCTTCCTGACACGGGAGGCGATTAGGATGTCATCAACGTATGTCGTAATTAGTATAACGTCTTCCCCTGAACCAGTATGGAACAAACCAGGGTCTGATAGTGAAGGCATCGCACCCAGACTTGCGTTTTGCGTTTGCAGCTTATCAACACTTTTCTATTACAACATTTAGTTCCTTGTGTCAGTGTCAAAGACCAAAGTACAGCCTCAACAAAATACTATACAGTGAATGAGCGAACGCATTAGTCACATAAGTAGCTCGCAATTAATATAAATACTTTTGCGTACGATTAATAATTAAATAAAGAACACACGTTGCCCTTTGTGTTTAAAAGAGTCAAAATAATTTACCCTTTAATATTTTCTTAACATAACAAAACTATATAAGCTTACAATCTTATTTATATTTTGGATAAGTGATAAAATACTTTCGATTTGAATAATGAATCAATTATCTGCCTCCTGAAAGTTTCACTTAAAATCAATAACACATAACAATTACTACTCAACAAACGACGACGTAAGTAATAAGTTTGCTGGATAGTGATATTTGTGTTATAAGAATATAAAATTATTTTAGTGAATACAATTATAATACGATCTGTATATTACGACCGGGCAATGTTTTATTAAATACATAAAAATAATATAATTTCTCAAACCATTCGTGCTATTTGCGTTTAGTTAGGAAGGTAAAACTTAAAGGAAATGAAAAAGAACCCTCCACGTAGTAGTGTAGCAAAATAATCGAATCATTTTGTAATTTTCATTAGAATTATTTTTGTCTGTTATTCTATTGTAAACTGTACAACCACTAAAGCTTTGTATTAAATTAGCCTTAAAATCATTCGAAAGCTTAAGGTCGATTATTGTGTATCGATCTGTACCGTAGCTACAGACTGGCCCGTCACCAACAACTGTTTTCAACTTACCTTTTTGACAGAAAAGTCGAAGTTTCATTGAAGATCAACTATTGCGCAACAGAAAGACTTTTGTGTACGTGCTGCAAGACAACTGTGAAGTGAAAGTCAGATATCCTCACCCCTTCTCTGAACTAGGACACTCCTCCAACACGCGCATGCGTGAGAGTGCGGTTCAAAATAACCGTATCAGTGAGCCAGACGTCCGTTGCTACCCCCCCACCGCCCGTTGCTATGCGAGTGTGGACTGTGTTATAATTGTGTAGCGCCTCATGATTGGACGTCTATGACGACATTGTGTTGTAACTCTCTCCTTCCTGATTTTCCCCGCTGGGCAAAATCGAATATAAGCTTGTGTTTCAACGTAATCTTTACTCTTTGATGCCGATTAGGAATTAGCATAACTTGGGCAGATAGTAGGCCCCTAGGACCGTCTTATAAAATGTAAGCTATACTTAATGACAGGAATTAATCGCCGACCATGGAATTTGAGAATGTTAGGTTGAGGTTCGAATCCTGGAGGAATTTTAGTTTGTTCAATGTAAATTAGGGAAAGTAATCTTCGACCGTGAACTGTACTTATTACAGGTCAGGGTGCGAAGCTCGGTGAAGTTACCAGAATAAGTGTTAGCTAGGGAGATTGTTCTCGAACCATAAATATGGTTAAATTGAGGTCAGGGTTTAACTCTTGGAGAAATTTGGCAAGTTCGTTTCTTAACAAGATTATTAATACTTTGACTTTAAACATAGTAACACTTAGGTCTTGGGTCAAATCCCGGTGGATTTTAAAGGGAAACTTGACTTTAACCTTTAGCTTTTGGATTCAGGTCAGGGTTCGAACTATGGTCGTAACAAATATTGTATCTGTATTTGTTGGTTAGTGTTAGGGTATTTGTTATGTTTACAGTCTATTGTGTTTATTTCAGTTAGGCTAGTTTATTAGTTAACGGGAAATGTTAACTTTAGATTATATGTATTGTTTTCAGTCAGATGTTTCCAAAGTTACATTTTATTACTATGAGGTTCAAAACCCATTAAATGATAGTTTCATGGGAGATATTAACTTGACGATTTAAAGACTTGATATTTTCATGGCAAGATTGATTATTTGTAAAACTTTATATTTTTTTATTAGAAACAATTTCTCTTTTTCATCGCGGATTATTATATCCTATTGTATCTATATTTATAAGAGAATTGCTTTATCATTTATACATTAGCTTATATAAATATCAAAGTTTATTTTCCAATATTGTACATATTATCTAACTCTGAGTATTATCAAAATAAATGAGCCCTTGGGCTGTACTTGTTAACCTTTGTTAGTTCTTGTCTGATCTCAGACTACCTTTTGGTTAGGTCCATTAGACCTAGCCTTAGCTTTTCTGGTAAGACAAGAGGCGAAGCTGGATGACATGGCCTCTCTGTGATTACCCCTTTTTTTGTAATTTAAAACCGCGCTCTCTGTGGCAACTTGTTGAACTTAGGTTATGGGACTAAGGGACGGAAGGTAGCCAAAGAGGGCGAGGCAACGGTTGAGCTGCGCCACTCTGCTTCACAGAGTTTGGCTGCGCATCTGCGGCTTCGCAGATATTTTTATTTTTTTGGATCATTTTTCTCACATTGTGTTCTTGTATGTTACAAGCCCTGTTCAACGCCATGGATCAAACACCGCTGGACGCACCTGAAACACTTGTCTGCAAATCTCAAGTTTACAAGCTGAGCCGAGAGGCGTTGATTGCGGAGCTCTTGGGTCGAGGGATTGTTGTTAATCCAGAATCCAACGTGCGTGAATTGAGGACCATGCTGTCTCAGGAGTTGGGTGAGAAATATCCAATAAGTTCTGACATTGATTACAGGAATACGTCCGATCAGGTGGTTAGTAGGGATAGAGAGGTTTCTATGGCCAATGTTGATAGGCAAGCCCCATTAGATTCTGGGGGAAGCGCATTGCCCTCTTGTACCCCACCATCTAGTAATGTTGTTGTTACTGCAGGGAGTCCGCGTGATTATAGGACTCGCTCTAAAGTAGTCAGTGATTGGTTGGATCGCATTCCCGTGTGTGATGGACAAAATAGCTCTGCGTTGTTCGCTTTCCTGTTAGAAGTAAACACAGTTCATAAGTTGCGTCTTGTTGAGGATGCAGAAATGTTAGTGTTATGTTAGGTGAAAACTTCAGGGTTCTTGACGCACCTTATCTCTGAGGGGATAAGTCAGGGAATTCCGTGGGTTACTGTTAAAGATAATATATTTGACTCTCTAGTTTCTAGGAGAGAGAGGGAACGTTTATGTTCGGAGTTTGTATATCGTTTCCAACTTCCTCACGAGTCTCTCAGGATTTTTATTCTTTCTGTGTCGGAAGCAGCTAGCATACTTAACTTAGACCTTAGTGAATCTCAATTAGTTGAAATCATTCTTGAAAATGTATCGCCTCTTACTAGGAGACATTTTGTGTTTTCACAATTGCCACGTTCTTTTTTAGAGTTGTACTCTCTAGCTTCCAAAATTGAGGGATCACTTTTGGGTGAAAAGGAATATTTTGAAAAACACCCCGTTGCCGTTTCTCAACCCTCCACTTCGTGTACCCCTTTTGACCTGAGGTCAAGAAATAACTTTGGTCAGCTGACTAGTGCTCAAACTCCCCCTGTGGTTAATAGGTCTTATCATAGTAATCCTACTGGACGAGGAAGGAATAATAGTCGCGACCTATCTAGAGTTAGGTGTTTTGGTTGTAAGCGATTAGGGCATCTCCGGTATCAATGTCCGGCGGGAAACTTGTGAAGTGTAATCTGAGGGGTGGTCAGGCTACACGAAAGTTGGGCTCCGTTCGGCCGATGTGGCTCGACTTGCGTGGGAAGAAAGTGTTTATTGACTTTGTGGACCCCCTACTGGGTGAGGATGAGAATTTCTCGCATAAGGATAGATGCCGGGAGGCTTTTGAATCTTTGAAAAGGGCACATAAGAAAGTAGCGGATAGGTATAACCTTGGACGTATTCCTGTTTCGGTCGTTATTGGAGACCGAGTGCTCTGCAAAAGCTACCCGCAGAGCTCCGCAGCCGACAAGATCTCGGCAAAGCTTAGTGCAAAGTGGAATGGTCCATGGCGGGTAGAACGATTTCTAACCCCTGTTACGCTACTATTGAGTGATGTTGAAGACCCTTCTATCACAAGACGAGCCCACGTCTCCCAGGTCAAACCCGCGGCACCAAAGAGTCCTCATCCCTAATCCAGGGATGAGTATGTTTGTAAATTCGTCCTGTATATATGTAAGTGTTAGTAAGTAAGTTAATTATAGTAAACATCATTTCTTGTGAAAATTTATCTACACCTATGCTTAGTTAGGTTTAGCATTTTATTATATTCAAGAAGTAGGCTCGATAAGGTCATCTTTGTAAGGACCAGATTCTTTGGATATAACTGTATTTACTGTAATTGTAGAAATAAGGATTTCTTTATCTTTTTTAGTCTAGATTATCTAACGCTTTAGTCAGAAGTTAGTAAACTTAGGATTCTGTCTGGGGAAGAGAAGGTTACTTGATTTTGAAAGGGGGGGGGATTCTTTTTGTATGTTCGTTGGGTACTGGCTTGTGTTTTATTTGTCCAGTGGATTCCCTCCTCCCTCCTTCGTTCCGCTCGAAGATTCAAGATGGAAGATCATCTCCGAGGACTGCTGCACAGTCGCGGGGGTGGCATGGGGACTCTGGAGACCATGGGGCGCTGTCTGAGCCGTGCGCACTGGGTGTTGAACTGCTGCCGCTACAGTGACCAAGAATGACGTCACTTGGATCGCTATGGCAAAAGCAGGACCACCCTTCTTTCAAAGAGATGCAGAGGCTGTCTCTTCTGGGGGCAGAGGATCTGTACCGTAGCTACAGACTGGCCCGTCACCAACAACTGTTTTCAACTTACCCTTTTGACAGAAAAGTCGAAGTTTCATTGAAGATCAACTATTGCGCAACAGAAAGACTTTTGTGTACGTGCTGCAAGAAAACTGTGAAGTGAAAGTCAGATATCCTCACCCCTTCTCTGAACTAGGACACTCGTCCAACACGCGCATGCGTGAGAGTGCGGTTCAAAATAGCCGTATCAGTGAGCCAGACGTCCGTTGCTACCCCCCCAGCGCCCGTTGCTATGCGAGTGTGGACTGTGTTATAAATGGGACTATTTATTGAGAATGAACCTAATAGGAAGGAAGACTCGTATAGAGATAGCCTGGAAACATTCATAATCATAAGGTCGATTTTCCTCAGCACTTGTGGCAAAGGAAGTGGTAAGAGAATGAATCGTTCAGCTCGCGTCAAGTACGCTACTATTTTAATTAGAATGATTTTGAAAGAATCGAATGAATCGATTCTATTCATCCGATTCTGCCCATCACTAGTCCAGACACCACTTTCAGTTAAGATCGTTCGACTTGCAGGCAGAAACATTTTGCTCTTTCCTTTTTGTCCTTGCTTTGACACTCGTTCGCCTCATGCCCAGGCTTTCGGCACTTAAAACATCGTATTATCTTTTAGATCGCGTCAGCCGCCATATTTCTTTGCAAACATGGCAGCAAAGGGGTTACCTTTCTCGTCGGTCCTTTGGATTGATTTGATATATCTCTTCCCATTTCATGCGATGTTTCACAATTTTTCAATTGCTTGAGTTCACTCGAGGATATCGACAAAATTATGTCCGACCGCGCCTTCATATCATTGCGGCACCCATTCTCGCACGTTGGCTTCGTTGGCACGATCGTTCGTCAATTCAATCGGCCTGCATTTACAGTTTCCAGGTATTATAATTGCCTTTGCCTCGAAGTTCAATCCTTGATACATTCGAGGTGTTCATTTCATGGTGTCGGTCTCGGAGCTCTCGCGCGTCGGTTTACCTTTTATGTTAAACCTGCTCTTTCACACGGCACTCGCAAACCTGGGCTCATAACTTGTTAGAGAAAGATCGACGCGGGTCAAGTGAACTGAATAAACAAGATAACACAATTAAAACAAATATCAGTCAGCACAATAAAATTACAAGTGACAAAGTCATTGTTGTGCTTCCAAACTTATAACGGGGATAACTAGACTGTCTATTGTCTGATAAAGATACGCGCTGCGCATGCGCACGATTAGGGATGACTGCACTAAACAACCGCATCTCGTTATAAAAGAATACCAACATTCCAACAAATCACTAAATGTTAGCTATTTATCGTAAAAGGGGGGGGGGGGGGAAAAATTTTTTTTTCCCGCCCACGAAAGGGTTTCGGTCTTTTGGACGCTTTTCGCGCCCAGGTGTGGTAAAAG
>CABFOV010005376.1:26410-43153 GCA_902141375.1 Timema poppense
GGGGGGGGGGAGGTGATTGTTTATTCTTGCATTGGTTCATGATTGATGTTAGACTTGGTTTTTAAATAGGTTTATTAGTACTACTATGTCTATTACAAATGTGAAGATAGAATGAAAGAATATTAGGAAGCTTGTGACAAAACGAGGTGTCGCTAGGACTAACTAATGGCCTGTTCGACTCCTACATGGTCTCCAAACCCTGCTACCCCGGGCTCAAGCGTTAGTCCTCTTCTATGAATACTGGTGAACCGGCGTCCTAGACTGCGATGTTTAGTCAGCCACGAGGGCTCGATCACCTACATTTTATCCTGCCTCTGGCCCGGTTTCTGACCAAGGAATGCTGACAATGTTTATGTGGTCAGCTCTTCTGTTATATTTGTTTACAGGCCAGTCACAACAATCTGCAATGTTCGTTTTGTCCTTCACAATCCATAACACAACGTTATACAAATACGCCTTCCAAACTAGACCATGTGGTTACAATTATATTGTTTGTTTTTAGTAAAAGATAATTTCCTAAAATTGTTTAAGAATACTAAAGGCGGATAAATGAAAATAGGATAGTTAGAAAATGACAATTGCAGCCGTCAATAGTGACGCTCCTCGGAAAGTTAAAGTTAATCCGACTTGCATGAACTTTTGTACACAGAGTATGTAAACAGGGTTTTACACTTGATTTTGAATTTTCAGAAATATTAATTTAGCATCTTAAGAAACACAACAGGGCAAAGAGGGGGCAGTTACAACTTTAAAAGCTGGAGTGTAGGTATCTTTTTTTGTGTTTGTTTTTATACGTTGGAAGTAAATTTGTTTCCGACTCTCCTTCCTTCATTATCAATTATAATTACGATATGTAGGTAAAGAACAGGATGACGAATGTGGACTTCGTGTAAAATGTTAGCACTTGGTTGGGATCAAACACTGACCCCTCACGGGGTAGTTTGCGGCCAGGTATTTTTGTTAATTAGTTCAGAAACTTCGGAAACATAGCAATGGTGTGTTTATTTCATATTGAAACTATACAGGTAGATAATCACAGTTGAAAAAAAAAAAAATTACAAACATCAAAGACATTCACAAAAAAAAAAAATCACAAAATTGCAACTAAAATCACAGCATATTACTGTTTTTATGATTTGTTTCGTGGTTCAGTGACTACAAATAGTACAACTATTTAAAAATTGATTTTACCCAGAATGGCGTTTGATTTTTAGTTAGGTAACTTTTTTTTAAGATGGGATATCAGTGGATCGATTCAGTGTTTCGTAGAAAATAACGCATGTTAAGAAAGTTTTCTGAACATGAACAAACAGATGTGTTCATGATGCTGCTTTGAAAGTTAATTTATGATGGTAAGAAGTCGTCATTAAATAGCCGCAGTCGTGAAATAATATAAATCGGCCAACTGGTATCCCGTCTTAACCTAGTAACAAATAGTAACACGTATAAAATAACATCGCACAAAAAACAACAAAATGTCATGGAACTGCATTAGAAACGGAGTCACACATTCTATACAATACTAATTGACAAAAGTGTTAAAATATGTGCTACGGTCATAATTACTGGTAAATATCATCTTAATCCACATACAAATGTACCAAGAAACAAATTTCAATTGCGTTATATTAGGGTTAATTATGTCTTTTATATTTTTGAGTATGCTCCAAGTACTGAGCCTTAAACAATCTACAGCATATTGTGTTTTTTTTATTTTAAAGATTCTGTAAAAATGTACAAAATTCTTTACTCTGTGACCTTGAGACAAAACGATAAGAGGAAAGATTATTACTTTTTTTGTTATTATTTTGAGAACCACAAATAAACACGATCGAACTAAACTGCCTTTGACGTACGAAGGGAACACTCACTCTTGTTAAGTAGAATAATAATGTTCATTGGTTTGTAATTTACACTGTAGATGGCAGTGATGTGAAGAGGAGAAATAAACGAGTCGACTATTCTCGGGTCAGAAACAGCGGGGAATAGATTCGCTCGCAACAAAGTTAGTCAAAGGTATTCCTGTTAAAACACTTTGAAATGTTTTTGTCTTTTAGATTCATGTTCACATTTAATTACTATAATTATATTATGTATAAAATAAAATAGAATAAAATATGAAAATTAATATTACAAACAGATTTTCTCAGTCTTACGGTGGTTATTATTTTTTGGTTTGTATTTTTGCTAACAATTGATGGGAAACTAATGAATATAAACTTAACAAACAACTTGAGATGACCGAGGGAGGGTTCTCGAACATTGAATAGTTCAAATGGATGTTTGCATCTTGGTAATGAAGACACACATCGAACACTTTGAGCCCCCAGATAATCATCATCAACACAAGTGTTTCTTTATGCACCAGACTGTACCGGAAGGAAGAACCAAGTAGTTTAATTTACCCGGATGATAAATACATGATCACGTTTACTTGGTGGGACAAATAACATTTTGCAACGACTGATGACCGAAGCGTCACAATGTCCGACATGTACTCATGGCTGCATTTAACTATAATATTAATGTATTTTGGGTTCTTTAAAAAAAACGTTATTTTGATGGCACGATATTGCATTCGTCAACAAAATGCAACAGGTCTTAAATGTAAAACAAGTTAATTCACAGACTTAAAATTATCATAACAAATACAGTACTCATCCTTATAATTATATTTGTTAAGTTTAATAGTCAGTCAGGGGTTGAAAAATACTTCAATGAGTTCAAATGCTATTTATTATACGCACTGAAAACCTAGAGGTGAAAATGACCTAGGTTTCTCAAGTAGTTGACAAGTAACGGCACGCATACGGGTTCTTAAGGACCGTCAATAATTCTTTTAGATGCTCTTAGTCTTAAATAGAAAGTATGGAGTACAGGAAGAATTACTAAAATGAATAATTATTACAAAATATGCTAATTCATTTTGATATTAATAATTATACTGCACTAACTTGAGATAAATATTGGCAAGAGATAAACAATTTGAGCAACAAAAATATGTATATAAATTAACTCTTTAAGAAACAAGTTTGGTATTTTTCAGACCCTGCCATTGTGAGAGAAAGTGAGTGAAGCAAGTTTTCAAGTCGAACAAGCGCCGCGCGTCTAAAGTGACTGAGCGCTCACATCCGACAATATCTGTCACAACTTGTTACAACTGGTGCACACGCAGATGATTGTAAAAAGGAGGGGGGGNAAATAAATAGTATTTTCTTCAGGCCGTCCGGGAAATAACAAACACCTTTTTTTTAAAAAAAAAAAAAATTCTTTCAGATTTTCTTGATCAACCCAGATTTTTAAATCATCCCTTAGGTCAGATTCCTACAAAACACTTTTTTAACTCCACAATTTAATTTATCCTGGAATGTCTGGAAGTAGTTAAATTGCTCCTTAATACCCCATTTTATCATTCTACGGCAAGAGAGGAACAATCTGGACAATCTTTGAGAGTAAAATAAAATCATTCAACATAAAAGTGAATCTTCTTTTACTTGTGTAGAAATACGTTGAGTTTCTCCATAGATTAATGTTTAATTTAGGCGAAAGTGTCGTTTACATTAACACAGTTACTTAAAAAATACTAACACAGCTGTACACTAAAGACAGTTACAACATAAAACACAACTACATGGAAATGAGGCCGTATACGTAGTAAGAGCCGGCAAACAATCTCGCTCGTTCTCAACACATGCATGCAACACAACTCTTAAAAAATAAACTTTCGTCCAACAAAAAAATTGTTTATACTTGAAAATTATTACAATATAAATTATTTTTCACACAATATACACAATTTCTTCACATGAAAATGTTTGTTTGTGTAAAATTTCTAAACAAACTTTAATGTTGATTACAGCAATATCATTTAAAATGTGACAAAATGCACAACAATGTATCGTGTGCAGAAACTCTATTAAAATGATTATTCTTTTATAATCTACGAGATATACATGAGTGCGAAACATTAACGTTAATTTTCCTCTCATACGTTGGCAATTCTTCTACATACTCTCTCAATAATTGGCACTGGTTTGTCTCTGTTGTCAAAACGAGGCTTGGGACAAAACGATATAAACAAAGAACAACATTTATACTCGACTATATATATTACTATTGGTTTTATTTGTATACAAACTCTCACACAAATGAGGTTATCTTCCATTCTTGAATCAAATCTCAAGCGTGAAGAATCAAAATGTCTCGAGTGTAATAAAAGATGCTTTTTGAACTAACCTCGACATTTGTAGAAGATCTCACACACACTCAAGTCCCATTTTAACATCTCCAGTGGAAATGATAGAAATGTATAAGGGTACAGAAACATAAAGTACTTGACAAGTGCGCACTTGAAGATAGATGAGCACTAGCGCCAACTAGTGACGACGTTCCAAAACAAGACGGTTTAAAGAAACGGGAGAACGCAGTAAGTGAGCGACTTAATTCATTTATGTGCAAAAAACTTTGCAACACAATATTGACAAATCTATTTACATTATAAATCTACGATACTTGTTTATGTGTTGATTTTTATTGTGGTTTTTTTTGTTTTAAGTGAGTATTTGAGAGTTGCCTATGGCTAAGTATATCGACTATTTACAGTACATTCACAATTAACTTTGCCATATCTTGTCTTGGTCTAAGTGAGAATTATATTATTATAGTAATAAATACTGGCATGGTGCTCATCTCACACCCAAGAACACACAGAGAAACTTTGACAATAACCGTCAATCGTCACAAAGTTAAATAACAGTCTTTATTGGGTTTCTTTGAAAAATGTTTGTGGTTTTTATTAATCTAGGCCCAAACTTACAGACCGTACAGATTTCCCCAACAACAAGTGAGGGCCCCATGTGGGGGGGAGGGGCCAAGCCGGGGGTGGTGGAACCTGTACTGTAACGAGGGCTGTCGACAAATAAGAGGGGCAGAGCCACAAACAACGAGCAGGACCGAGGATATAACTGCATACACCGACGTCAAGCGCTAAGTCTATCGGCAGATACGAACACGGTTTGTACCTGGGTTCCCTTGTGGGTACCGAGTTGGGGGGGGCTCCGGTCGATGCCAGAGGTAGTGGAGGGGCTCCGGTCGATGCCAGAGGTAGTGGAGGGGTCAGAGGAAAGGGGTAACAGAGGTGTCACACGTCGTTGTTTCTCTGGAACTGTCTCACGGTGCGGGGACCTCGGTGCGACCGCAGTCGTCCCCTCGTTTACTGCTCGTCTTCTTCACTCTCCTCCCCTTCCTGTCCGTACATGTCTGCCAACTTGTCGAACCGGGGGCCCCACGCGCCCAGGTAGTCAAAGTCTTGTTCATTATCGTCTGTTCCTGCAACACAAACCACACGACGACTGTCACGGGCCCTGTCACTGGTCGGTTGCTGGCCGTCTTGAGAGGCTTTTGTTAAATTTCTACTAGCGCTAGCGCTAATTCACAGGGTTCACACACGGAGACAGTTGAGCGCTAGTGGCGAGTTGGTCATGTGACCTTTTATCGTCAACTAGTGGCTAATTAGGTTAAACATTTTTAACTTCACTGGATGCTAGTAAAACACTCGCCAGCGAGTACTACTGGGCACGGGCTGAGGGTTCACTAGCCTGGCGTGAGTGAAGCTCTAGAGACGCTTGGTAATGGTAGTCACAACTCCACACTGGTGTCTTGGCGCTCTCGACCACACCAGAGTCTACTGGCGTCTCTCGGTAACTCTCCGAGCATTAGCGCTCTCGACCACACCAGGGTCTACTGGCGTCTCTTGGTAACTCTCCGAGCATTAGCGCTCTCTACCACACCAGAGTCTACTGGCGTCTCTTGGTAACTCTCCGAGCATTAGCGCTCTCGACCAGACCAGGGTCATACCAAATGTTTACCTGAAGCCAACGAAGAAAGCGATCCAGCAGTGCTGCCACCTCCTTCGTAAGCGTAGTTCCGGAGGTCATCAAATGGTGGAGCGTTTGGATCAGCGTCGGCCCTTTTCTTGTGTTCCTCGATGAAAACACCGACATTTGGTTCGGGGCCCATCGGAGGGTCTGGAACGACAAAAGTACGGTTACTGACAAATTTGCGTAAGTTAGACTATAGTTATTTTATTAGAGTGGGGTCTGATCCTAGATTTCTCAAATACAAATTTAAATCCTTAAAAATACACATTTTTAGTTTAAGGCCACTGACAAATGGTATTTTGTGTGTCGTCTCCACTACAAGCCTATTTGATTCTTTGTACCAATCACTTAAAATTGTTAAATCAAGCCAACATCTTCAGTATTGTGTTCGAGATAGTTTTTTTTTGTTGTTGAGATTATTATGAATCTCGAATCTCTCAAATACCAGAGGATTCAGCGCTCCATCTTTAGTTTTTTCAAAATATAATATAACTACCTCAAAAGGGATTGAGGAGTTTTCCTTACATAAAGATAAATGCTATAATTGCATCCAAAGTCTATTTCCTGTGGTTGTCCTTAGTGTTATTCCTCTCACATGTTCCTATCTATGTACTGTCATTCTTTACCAATTTCCCTTTTGTGTTCTTTAGTACCCTCTTTTATTAAGTTGCGTTGTGCACTTCACAATCTCTTCTGATGAATGAAACCTAGGTCAGGGGATTAGGAGGTAACAATCAATGTTCAAAGAGGCAGCCATTAACTCTCTGTCCAGTGGCAGCAATGTAAAGAGTGAATTGTGTTCCTCTTTTCGCTGTCACAGCCATATTGTGTTCCTATCTCTACCTTCTTCCAAGAATATGTCTGATCAATAACCAATATTTAGTAACAAATCAATCAAGTTTAAAATGACAACCTGGTCACAGTAATCAAACCCGGGATCTTCGGCTTCCCACGCTAATGCTCTGCCGCTGAACCATCCGGGTGTGCCATATCTCCCATGCTACTTTACTACTGGGTGTTCGCGAGCAAAGCCAAGTGTCTCGAGTTCGATTCCAGTAGGTCATTTTATTTAATTAAATTTGTCCCAAATCTCAGCACTTATCAGTTTGTAAGAAACATTAATTAAATATTAGTAAAAAAACACTAAAACATATCTATAATCATATTTAATTTTCTTAAAGGTCTTTAAAATTCACCTTTCTCATCCTACTCGGTAGTGACACCAGCGAACAGACAGAACGTAGGGGTGTGGGGGTGGATGGGGAGTTCAAATCGCGTTCAAATCGTGTTTCAACGAGAACAATGAGTTTTATCCGAGTTAGAGTAATATAGAGCAGTACTTGTGCCACAGATATTTGAAGTTGAATTGTTGTAATAGATCCAGACATAAAACATTAACATAAATATACGTGTTTTAGAATAAATAATTTGTTTGTGAAAAAAAAAACTAAGACCATACAAATTAGGGCTTCTTGTTGGATTTAAAGTTGTTAAACTAAATTCCATTAAAATTATATTTCAAACTTTAATAAAACTCAAACATTTTTCAAATAAAATGAAAGTTTTTAGTACTAGTAGAATTTTTAAAATTCTAATAAGTACTCACAACCCCCTAGATAAAAACAATCGACCGTCGCAGTCTGGGTAAGGTGATAACTCACATGGAATCTTGGTGGGCATCTCGGGCAGGGGGCCCCCGATGGGGATCTGCAGCGGTGTGATGTCGAAAGCGGTCATGTCGTCCTCACCACCCCCTTCGTCGTCGTAGTTTATGATGTTCTCCCGAACGTCGTCGTCCGGACCGGGGTACTTGATGTGGGCCTCACGCCGCCGGTTGTACACCACAAACACCAGGACCAGAACTGCCGGCACACGCACGGGGGGGTAATGCGAGCCGGTAGGTCGAGGTTCTCAAGACATTGTTTCCCCCACACTGTGGTTTTCAATACTCTCTCCAAGCAAACTTTGCTGGGTTACCCTTCTCATTTTTAAGTTAAATTATTATAAAATGAGCTGTTTTAGTGCAAATGACTATGCAAAGTACCCCCTTAAGAGACAGTGTTGGGTAACCTGGTGGTCTAGGGGTAAGGTGTCAGACTTCTGTGCTGAGGGTCCGGGGTTCAATACCCGGTCACGGCACAGATTTATCTGATTACCAAACCCTTCCTTCACCTCTGACAAGACATCTTGTGAATGTGAGGAATGCCAGGCCTCCACCGTGGTTCGGATCCCACGTTAAACTGTAGGTCCTCCATTTCATCTCACAATCACCTACCATTACACATTAGCGTAAGTGCGTATAACCCGAACGGGTAGTAAGACGCGGTGTTAATAATAATAAGAGACAGTGTTAGTTACTGTACTGTCTCGAGCATGGTTAGGTGAATGATCAGAACTCCAGACTCAGGACATAAACACTGCACTGCACTGCACTGTAAGGATGTTAGTCCCCTTTACAGGCAGACACAAGTTAAACACCTGCTTAAAAATTCACTTTCCTCCTCCTGGTTGAGTTCTAAGCCACTAAAATAACAGATGTTAGGATGACTACTAAAGTAAAACTATGTTTTTTCTAAGAATAAAACATGATTTGTGCATCAAAATGTAACAAGAGCAACACCAAGATCTAAACAACGTTTGCGTGCAAGAAACTGCAAATAAAATAACAGCAAGTGTGTAACCTATGAGGGGGGTGGGATCACATGCGTGGAGCGTGTCACATCTCTGACTCTGCTTACAAGGGGGTATGACTATCCTGGACGCACAGAAGTGTACCCACATTTGCATGAAGGGAGAGTGGGAAACCACCCCAAGTACACCCGACCGGGATTCAAACCTTGTTGTCCTAGTTATCTTCAGTCCAGTCTAACGCGCGAGTAATGCCTTGGACCATTCGACCGCCAAAACAGGCAGTAGATACCATTAATATTTATCTAACTAAAGGAATAAAAAAAGTGCCGAATGTATGAAGGATTGAAGAGTGAGGAGCCCAACTATTCCCAGTGGAGCCTTCTTCGACAGAAGATCACAGAACGACCCGTTACATTTTCACAGAAACGGCCTTTTAGGATATACAGACACGTTTATGTTGTGGTCAATCCAGTATGTTGTCCTAGTTATCATCATCATCATCAACTGTTTGCAGCCTGTGGCCGGGTCAGTTTAGTAAAATGCCTCCATCTCCTTCTTCCTCCTGTTATAAGTCTGATTTAGTGATTACTTATTCTTACTAAATTGTTCATCTAAAGTGTTTAGTTATAAGAAAGCGTGGGGCTCTGTGCTAACTTTAAGTAGCCCAGCCATGATCAAAGTTGTAAGCAAGATTTATTCTAAATTTCAATTCATTTAACTTTATTTTTAGACTATTAACTTTTCAATCTAGTAGCTTTATTATTATTATAAAGTCACTATTGAAATTATACCTCAATTGTTACTATTTATTATATTTTTATTATTTTGTCACTATTAGTTTCACAGAGTAAAGAGGAGGTTTGGAACGGGACAGTCAGCCAATCTGCGCTTAGCATCGGCCTTTCTCGATTGTAAACTGGAGGGGTACCAGTCTGCGGGACACACTCCTCCGGTGATAGCAGACACTTTACAAGCGTTGGTACGAAGTAGAGTTTACAGCAGTAATGTAGAATGTTGTATTTATATTATATTTAATTATTGAATTATTAAGTTATCATTAGAACATCTGGTACCCTTAATTTAATCTTCAGTTAACGTGAACATTCTCTTTGGACAAATCTAAGTGAACGTCAAGTTAACTGCAACTGCATCATGATGGTTTCAATCCTTTACGCTACGTTACGTTATGTGAGAATTAAATGAATGCTGAATTGATCGTGATCCTGGTAAAAGGCGTCATTCTTGTGTTGGACTGGCCTGCTGATGATGAGATTGGGGTTTGAATCCTGTTTGAGTCTACTGAAGCCGGTTTTTACTAAACGGTGTCCCACTCTCCATCCATGCAAATGCTGGTAGATTACCTCTGAAATACTGAAATACTTCTTTCGTCATTCCTACCCCTTTAGAGTAATTATCATATATTTACAGTAAACTCCCTCTGCTGATGTTTTCTAGGGTCGCGGGTCCGTGTCCCCCCACTAAGACTGGTACAGATAAAGGTAACAAGGAAACGGGACTTACTGAGCAACACCACAAGACACAAACTGATGGCAATGATGAAGTCCTCCGACGGTTTTATCACGCCCGACTCCAGGAGCTCCAGCTCACAGTGAAGCCCCGTGAACCCCGACGGACACAGGCAGTTGTAGCGCCTCTCGTCGCTGTAGTCCACGCAGCGGCCCCCGTTGGTGCAAGGGTACCACTCGCACTCGTCCTCGTTCACACACTCGACACCTTGCACCCGGAGCCCCAGGGGGCAGCTAACGAGCCACACATATACAGGCAGTGATACTAGCGTCGCAAGAATTACAGACATAGCCAAGGGTGTCTACAAGGGTGCAGACATTACAGACATATACAGGCAGTGATACTAGCGTCGCAAAGATTACAGACATGGTCGGGGGTGTCTACAAGGGTGCAGACATTACAGACATAGCCAGGGATGTCTACAAGGGGTGTCTACAAGGGTGTATACATTACAGACATAGCCAGGGATGTCTACAAGGGTGCAGACATTACAGACATAGCCAGGGGTGTCTACATTACAGACATAGCCAGGGGTGTCTACAAGGGTGCAGACATTACAGACATAGCCAGGGATGTCTACAAGGGTGCAGACATTACAGACATAGCCAGGGCTGTCTACAAGGGTGCAGACATTACAGAGGAAAACAAGCGAGACAACAGAAATATAAAATACCATGTTCTTGCACAAGCACTGATTGAACTTAAAATAAAAATAAAGATCCTAAGATATAATGAGAGAAAGAAAATAGAAGCAGAGAGAAAGGTGTTCATATCGCCTTAATGGGATGAGAAATGACAACTTGAGAATATTGTAATCGTTTAATATTATATGTTAATTAGATAGATCTTGTTTGTTCATGCAGAGATTACAACATTTAATGTTGAAATGATAACCAAACCTTGGCTTGGCCAGATTCGTTGGTACTTACTTATATCCAACTGAACAAACTGTGTGATCACCTGGATGTAACATAAATAAGATGGAGTTTGGAGGGCCGAGACTCACAAACAAACAGGAAGACTATCTCGTTCACTAGCTGGTTTCTCAAGGTCAACTCGGCTGGACGATTGTTTATCGATGACATGTACTAAATAGCAAGCAGCAGGGATTTTAACCCTGGTCCCCTGAGTGTACACAACGACCGCTCCACCAACCGATCCACCGAGGTTCTCCCCGGTCAGAAGCTGCACTCACACGTTCAACTGTTTTCATATATTTCTTGGTCGCTTAGCACCATTTCGAAGTTCTCTTTATTTTGTTACCACTGTGTTGTTATCTTTATACCCCCTGCTGAAAACAGTTTTTATTTATAATCCGGTGACCTGGCGGTCCAGGGGTAAGGTGTCAGACTTCTGAGCTGGCGGCCGGGGTTCAATCCTCGGTCCAGGCACAGATTTATCTGATTACCAAACCCTTCCTTCACCTCTGACAAGACATCTCGTGAATGTGGGGAATGCCAGGCCTCCACCGTGGTTCGGATCCCACGTTAAACTGTAGGTCCTCCATTCCATCTCACAATCACCCTACCACTACACATTAGCGTAAGTGCGTATAACCCGAACGAGTGGTAAGACGCGGTGCTAATAATAATAATGATAATAATAATAATAATAATAATAATAATAATAATAATAATAATAATAATAATAATAATAATAATAATCTTTATGAAATTATTACAACCATTGCTTATTGCTTAGCAGTCAATGTGAACAACATTTCAAATGAAACAAATAAGGATCTAGTGATATATTGTTTTAATAACGTGTTACAAAACAACTGCTCACATGAATGAACAAAGTCGATTTGGTATAATATTACACTAGCGTAGTTAACCTGATGCAGCTAAGATTGCACTGTATCGGTTCCACAACTTATATTTTCTTAAAAAGCAAGCAATAATTCATGTACTTGTATAAGAATCACACAAGTCTCGAGTAAAAATTCTAACATTAAGTTTTTAACTTTTAAAAAAGTTCATAATCCAAGGTCATATTCTGAAACAATCCTGCCCTCTTGTGGTGTTCCTCAATGAAAACCCTCAAGATTGGTTTGGGGCCCAATGGGGGGGGGTCTCTGGAACAAGAGCTACATTTGGTGACATAACACGGGACATACACGCGCTGAATTCAGCGACATTTATCTGCGTGTGTCAGGTACTATGTTTGACAAATTAGTTTGTAAAAATATGCCAATGTTGAAACATATGTATCCATTATATGTTAGTTTATTTATAATCTTGTTAAAATATGCAAATGTTGAAACATATGTATCCATTATATGTTAGTTTATTTATAAGCTTGTTAAAATATGCAAATGTTGAAACATATGTATCCATTATATGTTAGTTTATTTATAAGCTTGTGAAAATTCCCCTTCCTTCTTTATTTCCCTAAATAATGAAATGGCTACAAACTCATCATCAACTGTTTCCAGCCCGTGGCCGGGTCAGTTTAGTAAAATGCCTTCTTGGCATCCTCTCAGTCTGTCTTGCTTCCTCTACTACCCCACTCTTCCCTGGATAACTTCACTCTACTACTGGCTATTATGATAAGACTCCCTTTAGTGGTTTAACGCAACAAGGCGTCACTCGCGCGACAGACTGGACTGCAGATAACGAGGAAAGCAGGGTTCGAATCTCAGTTAGATGCACTGAGGGTAGTTTTTCCTAAACGGTTTCTTTCTTACTCTCCATCGAAGAAAATTAGTGTATATTTTCTATAAATTCTATCTTTCTCATTCCTAGCCCGGTAGTGTCAACACGTGGATAGCCTGGATGGTTGGTAATATGATGAAAGATGAAAGATGAAAGAGTGAGATGTTTGTAAACTTGTGAATGGCGTTAGATGTTTGGTCAAATATTTACAAGTATCTATGCTACGCATGCAACACACACAAGCAGACAGCTAAAGAAGACGCTACAAAGAGAGAGTGTCTGCCTAGCGGGCAGACTTACTGAGGATTATCAGCAGGCAGACCAGTATCGCCGCGAGGGCCCCCATGCTGAGCTTGAGGGTCTGCCCCTCCTGAACCAACTCGCAGTTCTCCCCCCAGAAACCCCCGGGACACACGCAGCGGTACCGGTGTCGGGGGTCCTGGTTGATGCAGGTACCGCCGTTGAGACACGGGACGTCCAGACACTCGTTCTTGTCTGTGCAACCTTTGTTGTCCGGGGACACGATCTGGCCCTCACCGCAGCTGTGTACCCCGTGGGGGGTTGTGCATATAACAGTCACATCACACAAAACACCCACCACCGGGGGGGTACACGCAACAAACCAACGTATAAATAGATCAGAGGGAGCCAAAAATCGCAAACTTGTTAGGCAAGAGTAATGTGGCCCCGAAATAATGTGTTTTGTTAACACAACTGTAGAACTCAATTCCAACCATGCCATGCTGTGTTGGTTTCATCCCTAGAGGAACTATATTGTGTGTAGTTAGGCCTCCAGCGCGTACTCTAGTTATATGAATATTAGGAGCGAGTCCTAATACCAAAGGTTTGAAGGTTCAAAACTATTTCAAATTCGAGGTTAATTTTCTTTTCTTTTTTTCGAAATTTTGAATCTGATATTTTTAAAGCTCTTATGATGATTATTAACTGTTCATCCCCAAATTATTAAAATGTAAACCAAGCAATGAAACCGTTGATTTACCTCTCAACTGAGCGTTAATTAGTATTATGACAACGAATATGATCATTCAATCACATTTTCTGTTTTCTTTAGAAACTAAAGAACTAACGCGAACAAAATCAAAATTGAAAAGAAAAAACATTTCAAAATGAAATAGGCGTGTCATGTTTTCTAACTTCAAATTTAAGATTTGGAATTTGGACCCAACTCTAGCTAATAAATATAGGAAGATAGTAGGTTTAAATATTTTAAAAATATATTGGAATGATTCTATTGAGTATTAATGAGAGGTACCAAGCTTACCTTGATTGTGTTCTCTATGGTGTAGTTTATAAGATAGGGCCATAGCGTAACTAGCGTAAGCTTGTTACCTCTCATGATATAAAATGGGTTGATCACTATTTCGTCATTTTATCTCTCATTAAAGATCAACTATTGAAGAAGCCTCTCAACGCGAGAAGCTGATTGGACCATTTCCAACGTATAATTAAGAACAGTAATGAGAAGTACACACAGTCCTACCACCACAGAGTGAGTATTATTTACCGTGCAACAATACAAATTATTAGTATGATAGTCTTTGTTAGTATTTATAAGCAACGTTATGGTAGATTTTGCTAAACGGATTAGTTGACACAATGCTGGGAAATGTGGGAGGGAATATTAGTTCCATGTCACCAAATATTGATGCTCAATTCTCGGGTCGGACAAACAAAATAACAAGTACGGAAATAACTTATTTTACAGAGTATAAACATATCAAAACTAAAAATACTATATTTTCAACACCCCTGGAAACTAACGAAAATAAGTCGGGCCACTGTCTTTTGATTTACAAACTATTTCCAAAATATAAGGTACAGCAACTATTTTATCTGCTTTAAATACTATAATATGTCACAAAACTATTGCTAATAGGGAAGAATTTACAACCATGACATATTGAACAATATCAAACCACGTAAAATATAATAATGTTTATAAGAATGTAAGCGGTACCTGAATGTCAGCGCAGAGCAAAAGGCTATTCACTTTCAATCTGCTCAGTGAGACTAGATACGAATATTTTGTAAAAATACATTCCAATTTTAGAAAAAATTTAGGGGTATACAAAGCTTTGACTTCATTTTGAATATTTCTCAGCTTTAACTTTTGATTCAAGAGTAAAATTCCGGAGTCGACAATCACAAAGATTCACCCATAAAAATGTTTTAAGTCAAAATACACATTTGTGACATATTTTTGTCACATGATAGAATTTAAAAAAAGAAGATAAATATGATAGTAGCGTGATTTATCAACTTAGTACAAAATATGTTAATCGTGTTGTAAATATAATATAATATAATATTTAATACCTTAAGTCTTATAGTTATGGAATATATAATTTTTTTACGACATTAAACTCTATTTTTAATACTCAAACTTCGATTCGGTTTTAGAAATATTTCATATTCTTCGATTCTATTTTGAGATGAAAAAATAAGACTTTGTACACCCCTAAAAATATGGCTTAATTATTCTATACACCATTAAATTAATAATTAATATATAATTGTAGAAAAATTAACCCTGAAAGTCAGACAGACCCGTCAATATTTTGACGCCATATTAAAATTCTCTCTGTTTATTTGAGGACATGTTGGTTAATATTAAAATCCCCCTATTTAGGTGTCAAACTCAAACACCCGTACGAGCGCCCTAGAGACGTCGTCTCTGCCAGAAACAACTTACGTGCACTCGTATTCGTTCCACAGGTCGACACACTCAAAGGGCTCGGGGCAGATGACATTGGCGCACGGCTTGTTGGAAGGACAGTTCCTCTCGAGGTTGCGCGCCATGGTGGCTTGGCCCCATTGGGTGCCGTTCATGGCGGGCGGTAAGGGGAGGTGCTTCCCTTCCAGCCTGATGTCGTCCAGGCAACCTGACCGGGACAAACTCTGTTTAACATTTGCAAGGTCAAGCAACTATACTACCCGAGGGTTCCTCAACTCCGCTGACCTAGGACACGCTTGTTCAAATACATACACGGCGGCCCACCGATATGTGTAGAGTATTATTTCTTCCATAGTTATCAATTTGTGGTTTAATACGAGAATACACGAACATTCATTTAGTGTTTATTAGTGTTTTACACAGGTAATTTGGTATAAAGAAATATACTGGATCCTGGTTTAAATTGAGAGGGGTGGCCAGCACTAACCAGAGCGATGCTGAGTGATGCTCGGCGGATCGAAATGATATATAGTTTACAAATAAAACCACATCAAGTATTATACTCGCAAAAAATTTACAAAGTCACCGGCCGGGTAGTCTCAAAGATAGCTCATTGTTAGCCGATGGTTTCCACACATCCATCACAGACTATGCCCTAAACTAGGAGTGAAGAATCTTGGATAGCTCAGTGGCAGAGTATTGACACGTTCAGGCAAGTGTCCTGGGTTCGATTCTCATGTCCAGATTTCATTTAAAAAAACTTCCCATCAACTTTTTAAAGACAAGCTTTGTTTGATTGCTACGGACAACTTTTTCAGGTTAAGAGCGCAACAAGTTGTCCTTGGTAGGCCTTGAAGGTCGGCTGTCAACAGGTGAACGTTTATACCAATATTTGTTCAGGTACATACCTTTCTGGTAGTCAGCGTAGACTTCAAAGGTCCTGACGCCGGTATACTCCGCCTTGCCGCCAGCGTAAACTCCTTCCTGCTTGTCCACAAGGAGCCACTGATGTCCCTCGAACAGGAAGGTCTCGTTGTACCGGCGGCTTTCTCCGCCGTCCAACTCCAGCGTGGCCGCCGAGCCGTACCGCGATACCTGCGTACGTTCATCCGGATCTTAGCTCTACACCTGAGGGTTCAATGAGCTGCTACCAGAGTGAGAAACTGAAGTGGTTTCTCACCCTCTCTCCATGCTATTACCACAGAGTGTAATGGTCACTCTTGCGGGAGACCGGAGGGATCAGAGTTTAGATCCTGTTTGGGTGTACTGAGGGGGGTTTTCCACTCTCCCTGGCAAATTACCGTAGTTAGTTTATTAATATGTTGGCCAAGGCCATAGCCAGCCAATAATTTCA
>CABFOV010005377.1:0-10044 GCA_902141375.1 Timema poppense
CTCACTGTAAAACATTGTGTATTTTCTTTTATTATATTATTATGCCCGTGCGAAGCCGGGTTGGGCTGCTAGTACCTTAATAAAATAACATTTTAATTTCTTAAATAACTGATGAAACCGTTTTATTTAGTAGATACAAACTTTTTTTAATATGTGATTAATAATAAATAGAACAAAAGTCATCATCCACCATTAAAACTGGAAAAAAGTAGTCAGGGAAAATCTCTAGAATTAAGGGTAGCTTACTTAAGGGGGGAAAGATTAAAACAATATTTTCTCAAAATTGACTCAAACAATTTTGATTAAAATATGCATCCAAGCACTTTTTAACATTACACACACATTTGTATGACAACTGCATACAACCTTGTTCGATGACCGCGTGGTCTAACGCGCTACTCTCTCAGTAGACTAGACTCACGATGACGGTAGGATCGAGGTTCCAATCTCGCTCGGGTGTGCTGAGGATATTTTTTCCTATATGGTTTTCTATTCTCCTACCACACAAATGTCGGTACGCTTCCTCTAAATATAACCTCCCTAATCCCTAAACCAATTAGCTTAATTAGTACATAAACTTATAACCCGGACGGTTAGTAAGACGCAGTGCTTAAAAGAACTACATACATTTCTCCATCAAAGTAAAATCATATTCCAAAACACCAATGGCATGACTTTACAATATTCAATTTTATGGAAAGTGAAATTTCTCTACTGGCCTTTAAAGGGTTTGAAAAAATGGAAAACCCCGGGAATTTTGTATTAAAAAGAGAGTGGCAACCCTGACATGCTACTACATATTATATTAGTTTATCGGCATCGATAAGATTTATTAATGGGATAATTGTACGTTATATGATTTGTCGTATGAATATATGAAAATAGATTTAGTAGCTTTAACAACTCTCTAGTATTAACCTTCCTAAAGCGATTCCATAACACCTCACATTATTGTTTAAATTGGTTTACGGTTTCTTTACACGAACGTTTTTATTATGTCCCTGCGTGATCGCATCTTCGCCGGATTCTTCAGCACGCGAGGACTGAATTTGAACCCAAGTTCTCTGAGGTCATATTCTAAAATAATTCCTAGACACTCTTGACCATGGAAAAGGCAGATGTTTAATGTTAATCTTAATATTATATTGATCTTTTAGAAGCATATTTTAAAAAATGATTGTGTTCATCATCAAGGTTAGGTCTGTGGTCACACGCCTGAGATAATTTTATTTTGCATTGGGGTTATCCATTCTCTATCCAGGCAAATGCAGTAATTTCTTTTAGCCAGTACTGGCACTGTAGAAGTTAGTACTCGCGCTACAAGCAATCTGGGAACCAGAAATTATTGCTATTGGGTACTAGGGCAAACCCAACTTTTTGCACGTTATGATACTGACTATCCTAACCCAATCAACTAGACCTCATACCGTCAAAATATCGTTTTGTGGGTGGAAAAAATCAAATGGTCTAAAGACATTGGTTAAAATTATATTTTTAATTTAGCCACAGGTGTGGCGAATGAGGATAGAAATTAGCCACACCATGTAAAAATTGAAAAATTAGGTTGCTCACATTAAAACAACACACCGCTTGAACAAGTCACATTTCATTGCTTCAATTTGTAATATCAAAGTGGAATGAATCACGTAAGAGCTTGAATTCAAATTTGCAGTATTTGAGATCAGAAAGAGGGCGGTTGGGGGTTAATTGGATGGCAGTGTTGCGTCAATGACTCATTCAGAAAGCGGGATGCTTACAATGGTTTGCAGGAAATGTCAGGTTACAACAAGCACACGCCGTCAGGAAAATATTATTTTAGCGTGAGGGCTGGTAGACTCAAATTCGCCACACTCTTACGGCAAACTCTCCGCTTGTAGCGATTGGTGAAGGGTAACTCGCGCCGGGTGTAAGGCGTCACTCTCGCAATAGACTGGACTGCCGATGGCCTGGTCGGGTGTACTGAAGGTGGTTTTCCACTCTTTCTTTACGCAAATGTGGGTATATTAACTGTAATTTAACCTTAATTGTCCCTAGAACATTACTTTAATTAGCTTATGTTTTTATAACCCGAACGTTTAGTGACAATAAAAAGTTGAAAATTGACGCCTTAGCACGGGAACCAAACCTTGATTGGCTTGGTGGGCTAATGTTCTAGCACTCATTATAAACATAAATATTTAAGAGCCGGTATGGATGAATTTTATTAGTCTGGCCGATAAATATTTGTATCTGGTCTGGTCTGAAAGTTAAAATGGGCGTTGCTATAGTGACGCGTTGTTTTTAACGAATAGAACAGACTCGCTTCAGTGGCCGCGTGGTCTAACGCGCTACTCTCGCAGTAGACTAAACTGCCGATGACGGGGAGATTGAGGTTCGAATCTTAATCGGGTGTACTGAGGGGGATTTTTCCTAAAATGGTTTTCCACTCTCCCTCCACGCAAATGCTGATTCACTTCCTATAAATGTAACCTTCCTAATCCCTAAAAACCATTGGTGTAATTAGTATGAACATAAGCATATTAGCCCGAACGGTTGGTACGACGTGGTGCTATAAAACATTTGTAGATTTGCTTAGGAAAGTAAATCACGTTGATTAGTAAAATAAAACCAAACACTCAAGACACTATAGAGTCCAATTATCAAAGGAAGAACCTTACCTGACAACTATAACTACTCTCACGCATGCATACGTCAAGTCATGTGATCTATAGCTGTCACTTTTAGTATATTATCAACATCTATAAAATATGATATAGTACAATGTTATTAATCTTGACCGCAAATAAAAAGTCTGCATTTTCCAAAGGATTCTCCCTCCATTAATCCAATCCTAGCTTAGGTCAACACAGGTTAATGCACCGGCCCCTTCAGTTGGCTCGCCGGTTTATTAGGGGAGTCCCAGTCTACTGTGTACTTCTGAAAGGGGCAACGGGGAGGGTTGTATGCTTGTCCTGCCTCGCGTTCTATTTCCCCTTCCCTTGCGAGGTTATGATATGAATTCCTGAGCAACTGATCGATCCCCTTCTCTTTGCGGAGGGTCCTTTTGCCCGTTGTTCAATCAATACAAACTCTGCCATGCACGCGCGCTTATCACGCGAGGTAAGTTGAGAGTAGAACAGCTGTCAAGTCAGGCAAGTTAAGTTGAGAGGAAAATATACCGCAATCAAACTTTCTGCCACGTCATACAAGTAGAGTTTTGAGTAGGCCAGTTGAGTAGCCAGGGCTGGCTAATCTTTCTGAAGGTTTCATGACCAACAGCTTGCTCATAGAAAATTTGAATATTTTCGCGTTTCACTTGTTTGCACCCATGATCTAGACAAACATAATGATTTAATTATTAGGTTAAATACTATGCACTATACAAAAATGTCCATTTGACAACTAACATTATGTCTATTTAAATTAAATTTTAGTCATAAAATTATGATTAGATCTAACCTGCAAGATTAACACCGAGAAATAGTCGGATGGGGTCTAAAGGTGACTAGAGGGAGTGGGAGAGGTTTAAAATAGTATAGATTTATTGCATTTGCTCGTTACCAGCTATTTAAAACTCACGGTATTTGACCCTTTCGGTCAGTGATGAGACACTAAAAATTGATCCTTACTTAGTCATGTCAATTGATTTTATTGGTAAACGTAACAATATTTGAAAGGCGTATGTATACGTAACTTTTCAACCGTTGCAAGAAAGCCAATAAAAACGTTTCCTATGTTGACATTGTTTCACCGTATAGCAATATAGCAAAATCCAAGCAATAAATGTAAGAGGAAAAAGGCTTTTTGTTCGCACCCATTAAATTAGCCTACCTTTTCTATGTATTTATACTCTAAAACAAGTTTATTGGGGAAACTAAGTGGTGCCCCTAAAATATCATCAATAAAGTTAGGGAGGGGAGGTTTTAGGAATGTCATTTATAGACTTCTTGAATAAGATGATGAAAGAAAATCACAATGTGAAAATCTATCCTTAGAAAATTTGGTTGAAGTTGAACAGGGTCAAAGCCAAACACAATATCCTTTTCGTAAACACATCAAGTCATTGTCCATTTTGTTGAGCTGTTTTTTATTTAGTCGACAAGGAACTAATTTTCTCAGCGGGTGATTACACTAGAATGCCGGTATACCAAGCTAAAGTCTGCCTAGTTTTAACATACACGCTGACAGTAAAGTTCCTGCTGGGACTATTCTGGTCTCTAAACACTTTGCGCTACTCGTGACTCTGTAAACCTGGTCTTAACCCCGCAGTAATTGTGACTAGACGGCTAAATCCACCTTTAACTTATGTTAACTAGATTAACGAGAAGTGTGTTACTCAACTTTGACCCTTAGAGATATCCCAACGTTTACAAACTGGAGCAGAACTGTAAAGAGCAGCTCTCAAATTGGTGGTGATCGAGTTGGTTCAAGTTCCGATCACGTTACTCGAGTTTTAATGCAATTGTGATGTTTGCTGGTTGCTACAGCGCATGCAACGTTTGTTTTGGCAATTATCGACCTGATCTCAGACTACCTTCGTGCAAGAAAGTAATTCAATCCAAGTTGTATAGGATAAAATCGCTTTTCAGACATTCTGTTTTTAATTGTTGGTCTCGCCAAGACCACAATTAGCTTTTTATGAAAGTTGAAAAACAACATCTAGACATGGGATCCAGATCCCAGAATTCTGGCATAGTGCCTCGTTTTCTTTAACCCCTTAGCTACTATCTAGGGTCATTTTTCACTTGCTAGTGCAGGAATAGGTGTAGGTGGAAATATTAAGCTAAGCGTCAGTTAGTATAGATATAGCTTAGTTTGTAACGTATCTACTTACTAACCTATAAAGTGTCTGTTCAACTCCCCATAAGGTCGACAGTTTACTCATGGAAAGCATGGTTTATTCATGGCTTTCACCTCGGTGAACTATAAATATAAAACCTTACTACTAAAATTGTTGGGACTTATTTCTAGTTTATTTTATTCCATCTAAAGTTGGATATTGCCTAAAAATGAATTTTATATAGAATTTTGTTTTGTGAGCTAAATTTTACGTGTCTTGCGCCTCAAATCCCACGGTCTTGAAATTTCCCCCTATTTAATTCTCGGATTCCAATTCTCCCACTTATTAGCTGGAAATGGCTTCTTATTTAAATCTTGATACCATAAACATCATTTCACTCTAAACTTACTGTTTACCCTCACGCGGCATTGTTTCTAATCCTTAAAAACTCGACTTTTTCTTTAGCTCATGCTTCTAAGAGGATTTTTAAAGACAAGTTTCATAACTAAGTACTCCTTGTTGTGCAGAGTTAAAATAAACGTAAACATCTACTAAATATATAAATTATTACTTGAAATAATGCTATATTTTTAATAATTTTAGTAACTCAACTGTTTACTTGTTAATAACTTGAAAACTTGCTGAAAAGTTATATATATTAACATAGGATATCATATTTTGACTTGCTGCTATGTGATGGAAGTGGAAAAATCTTCATGGACGTGTAAGTGTTGACTACTTGAAGCTGTTTCCAACCACGGTCCCAGTGTCGTGGGGATTTTTGCAGCCATTTCACAATTTATGCTTGTACTTTGTTACCGTCATATTTGAGTATTTTCAGGCCTATCGCCTATTTACCTACTACTCGATAAGTGTGTGGGCCGCAACTAAGGTCTCCGCTCTCGTGTTTCAGGAAGAAGATCGAGTGTATCGGCAAGATGACGCAAATGACCCAGGAGGAGATAATGACCAACAGCAAGACGGTGGTGCAGGGTCTGGAGGCCCTCAAGAACGAGCACAATTCCATACTGAACGGACTGACGTCAAGCCTGGAGCTGGCGTCTGAGCGGGCGCAGCAGGTCAACGTCGTCGAGGAAAAGACGGGCCTCGTCCAGAAGAATCTGGACATGATCGAGCTGGGACTTGGAGAGGCGCAGGTCAGTTAATCTACCTTGACTCACGTCAAAGGTAACCAGCTCAGTTATTGAAAAGGAGTACAACCCAAACGGGTAGTAAGACTTGGTGATAAAATATATTTTTTTTATAGGAAATATTTAATTTAAAGCTTTAGTGAAAATGAGCTTTTCCTCCAGATATTTTGCTTTAAAGAGAGGTATTAAGAACTCAGCATTCCATAATTCTATTTAGGGCACCACCTTGTGAAAAGGAGATATCCTCACTCTGTAATATTTCTTATGGGGAATTTCAAAACCAACATACAAACCTTTATTGTATTAAAACTAATTGTTGTGCTCCTAAAGATTTAATTCGTTTGATGAAAGATAGTTTTATACTCTTACAGTAAACTCGCTATTATCCCAGCCCCGCTTATCCGAGGTACTCATTCTGTCAAAAGTGTCCAATTTTAATACAATTCATACAATAATTAGATATTTTATACAATATACAATTGGTAATGTAATTTGTTTTATTACATTAATAATTTGAAATTTACAAACCATGTACACAAACGCAGTACATTTTAGTGATTTTTAACCTCTACATCCTATTATAATTTATAACCCATAAACCCTACACACTCCGTATCATCCGAGGTAGGCTTGATCCCAATTACCTCGGTTAGTCGCAAGTCTACTGTAATAATTTCCTTTGATCACATAACTGTGATTATTTGTGTTCAACGTCTTTTAAATTGAACCAATTCTAACTTTTCATACAACTTTTTAAAACTTTTTGAAACTTTTAACTTAATAAGGTCATTTTGATTATACCTTTGACCTCGATTTTGACACGAACCATATTTTGAATTAACAAACCACTTTATAAATAGCGCGAGATTTCTAAACTTTAGTGAATCGTCTCAGCACTCTGTTAGTTGGTTCAACTCTTTGGTAGTTGATTCAGCTCTTTAGTACTTGGTTCAGTGCTCTGGTAGGGGGTTCAGCTCTTTGATAGTTGGTCCATCGCTCTGGTGGGTGGTACAGCACTCTGGGCCAGTGTTCTGGTAGTTGGCCTAGTACTCTGGTAAGTTGACTCAGTGCTTTGGTGGGTGGTTCAACTCTTTGGTAGTAGGTTCAGCGTTATGGGGATGGGAGCAGGGTGGGTCCAGTGCTTTTGGTGGTGATTCCTCTAGAAGCTAAGCTATTTAAAAAAATGCAGTATAAAACACTTCTTAAGAAAAGATTCCAAGGCGTGTTTTATTTTACACAAGCTGGCAGATTTGGCTCAGCGCTAAAATACTTAAGTCAGACACTGGAGCAGGCCCGCCATGAGAGGGGACTATTGGTACCATGGTACCTGGCTCGTGATCCACATCTACAAGCTTAGAAAAAATTACAAAATAAATATGAATGATAAACAATAAAATGCCTATTAACACTAAAGAACAGTGCATGTCCAACCCACCAGATGCGACTAGTGCGACTTAGTGGAATTGTTCACAATTACATCATTGGTTTGGTCCAGTCTTGTTAATTCGTTTACAAGTGTCTGGAAATCTCATGGATTCTATTATTTTTGTCCTGAAACTAAACTTGACACACAAAGAGTGTCAGGTAGTAAATAAAATTCAATTTAAATGCTTCATCATGTGCATGAATTTCAGTGTACAGTTAAGTTACACATTAATTTTTGTTCATGGTTTGTCTTTTATAAAAATGACACTGAGAGTAGTTTTTTTTTAAACATTTAAACCAAAGTCAAGAATTGGTGTAGGAACAGTTGGAAGGGTGCATTCCCCCGCTGGAAAGAAATGTCATCCTCCCTTTATTCCCTTGACTAGATCAAACCTGCCCCCTTTTAGATTTAGCTCACTCCCCTCTGATATTCTCGAACGTGAAGCTGAAAAATGACTTTGTATTACCAAATAACTTCTAGAGACATCCAATTTTCAAAAATTTGTTTGGAGAAGACCATTCTAAACCGATTCTAGAAATATCCAATCATCAAAATTGCCAGGCGAAGATTATTCAAAATATCTTCTGAGAGCATCCAAATTTTCTGGGAGAGTTTCAAGAGACATTTAATTTTCAAATATTTTCTAGGCGAGCTTCTAGAGTCACTCAATTTTCAAAAGTTTGCTGGCGGAAGACTACTTAATAACTTCTATAAGAGGCATCTAATTCTAAGTGTAGACCACCCTAGATAGCTTCTAGGGAGAATTCTAGTCCCTAAAGGTTTGTGGTGGGGTCCAAATATATTGTAGAAAAATTTAATATTTTAAAAAAATTATGAAAAGGACAGTAAATATTCTCTATACATTTTCCTGGGGAGAGTTCACAGGCCCTTCAATTATTTTTTTCTAACTGCCCACTAGATCTATAAGGTTTTGCAGCCATCGAAGTCGAATATTATCAAGAGAAGGGGCCCGCGTTTTTCCCCTGGTTCTCCTGACCCGATTTGAGCTTCTGTTGGGCTTGTACAGGAGGCATGGGTTTAGATATTGACTGTGATTTTATCATATTATTAATGTTTTCCCATCTTACCATCAGGCGATTCCTGGCGCATGATCTAGCAATTCGTGGTCTTCATTGGGTGCCCTTAGGTTGGTAGTAGGTGGGTATCCTGGATGGTCAGGGTGGTGTACAGCACCAAAAATACGACACATTCAAAATATTTGTAATGTTTTGAACTTGTGGGTTGAGTCTAACCTACTAGCTCAAAACACTCTCTCCTTGTAGGCCTATATTTCAAACAGAACATATTATTGTCATCCTTTTACTGCTCTTAGATGAATTCTAACGAAATTAGTAGGCCCTATGTTGTCGAGAAAAACAACCAGGGCTAGATGTATTTGTCATCAGTTTGTGGTAATCCAGCTGGTTTCAAACTGCTGACCACAGGTTGGTTTGGAGGGAGGTGGCATAGCTTATATTCGTATCTTTGATCTTGAAGTTTGCATTAGTCATCCAAGTATGTCATGTAGGGGTATATTTAAGTCAGGTTTGAGGTCTAAAAGCATTATACACATCACACTAATAGGCCTATAATAGGCTACTCTCGCACATATCATCAATAGAACAATGGCTTTTTGACCCAGACCTTAAAAAAAGTGTGATGAGGATGTAAAAGTAATCCCACGGCTGTGCCTTGAATAATTATTTTTAGGGGGATAGGAGGGGTGTTTATGGGGGCTCATGGTGAAGTTTCCCAATAGGAGATAGTTAGGTCTTTGTAAAAAAATTATATTCTATCTTGGAGTAATTTAAAATGTTTTGAAACATAATTGAAGCTGTAGCTGGTATGGATTGTTTAGGACTCCAATAGTCTAATAGCTTAGGTATTGAGTTGAAATCCTTACTAACGATACTTGCTCAGCTACTAAAATTTGTTGAGATGCTCAACACACCTTTTCCACACTTTTATTCAGAATCATTTGTTCAGTGTGTTACAACTAGAGGAAAAGTTTTTTAAAAAAAACTGTTATTTTTTGCCCTAAATACCCGTAACTATGCTGGAATAAAAAAACTAAAAACAATCAAATGTAAAGCAAATATACTGGGAATGGTGTTCAATAGGAAAATGTCGGTAATCTCGGTAATATTTTGTTATGTCAAAAACTGCGATCAAATTGTTTCAAATTATTATTTTATTAAAACAAATATGTAAATGAATTTCATCTGCTGAAGTGCACTCTAAAAGTTTCTGCCTAAATTGCTCTAGATAGTTCACTTTCTCACTTTGTATTTAATTTGGTGTTTTTATGTAATATGGTCACACCTCGATCAGAAATTGCTATTTTACTTCTAGAAAAAATTAAGGGTGGCTTATTAAAGACCGATTTTTGAAAATTTTAATGTACATATTTAAGAATGGCTCTAACAATTTAGTTCAAAATTTATACCTGAAGTGTGTCTCATATGACAAAATAATGTTATTTTTCCTGAACACTTATTTTAGGGTAGTTTACTGATAATAGATTTTAAAAATTTTGTTCTTTACTATTATAAACTTATGATAAATTATGTCTGATTGTGTCAAACCATTTTTTTACCTAATTTGGTTATTTCTTTATGCTTAACGAGCTGTAATCGGCTCACTTTACAATCAAAAACCGACAAATTCAAATTGTTTGGACGCATGTTTTTTTTTTTTTTTCAAATAAA
>CABFOV010005377.1:10065-26214 GCA_902141375.1 Timema poppense
ATGTTTTTTTTTTTTTTTCAAATAAACGAACTGTCTTTAGTATTATTTATTACTTTCATGGAATATCTTAACTGATGGACTGAAAAAATTAACGAATAAATACCATTTGTCCAACTTGATGCCTTTCCAGATGAAGAATAGCTTACATAACTACATCAAAATCTGGTCTTTAACTAGACTTGGTTAATTAATTATAGTTCCATAATTTTCAAGCATTTTTATCAAACCATAATAAAAAAAAAATTGTCTTTAGCGGATTTCTTATTCAAAGACTAATGTTTTTTTTTCATTATAATATTGATATAGTTCTTAAAATGGATTTTTCGCTTAGAACATTTGCACTTTAAACTGAACCGGCAATGTATAAAAAAATATAACGTTTTAGTCTTGTTCCTCCCAAGGTAAAAAAATCTCCAGCTTGGACTATCATTGTGTGCAATCACTTTTAGACCTACGTTGGCATGATGCTCGAAGGTTGGCAACTTGCTATTGATTTGTTAGTGGACTGCTGGTTTCTCATATCAATACCTTGAAACATTCTGCAGTTTTAATTGTCTTTGTCAGTGACATATTTTGTTATGTATGAATATTCCAAAGGATTGACTCACTTATTTTGACAGGGACAACCTTTTAATTTATTTTGGTTGATTGCTAATTGCTATAATGTTTAGATAAATCTGGTATTTTTAAGGAATAGATAACTAAACATGGTTGGCTACAGTTTATCATTTCGCCAACTTTAAAAAAATACAGCTCAATCATTATTTTTATTTAAATTATGTGATAGGTGCAAAGGAGTGGATTGATGGCTGTAGATTATCACATTTAAATCTCTTCTAGTGTCTTATTGGGGGAAATTTTTAAGTATAAACTCTGCCACCAATAATGTCTCAAGCACAAATAGATTCTAATTTTTAAATAGTGAATACATTGTAAGAACGAACTTTATTTATTCTTTCTAAAGAAGGGGTTGGCAATATTTTTGTGGCCTGATCGACCTTTACCTGTATCAAAGGTCCTGCCCGCGAACACCCTTAGTTTTCCCACTCTACTTTTAATTATCTTTTTTTTTCTATACATCTTGTATTTATTCTTTAATTTCAATATTTCCTCCATTACTTATATCCTTGGCTTTGTATAAAATAAACAAAATGTACCCTCTATTTACCCTGAAAGGTATCAGTCTTACCATGACGGATTACACTATGACTTTATCTTATAAGCTGCACCATAGTACACAATAACCAGATTTGGTGGCCGCATGGTCAAACGCGCTACCCTCGTGTTGGACTAGACTGCTGAGGACGAGGTGATCAGAGTTTGATCCCGGTCGGGTTAACTGAGGGGTTTTTTTCCTAAATAATTTTCCACTCTCCCTCCACGCAAATTCGGGCGTACTTCATCTAAATGAAACCTTCATAATCCCTAACATTAGTGTACCTACATAGTAGGGCGGAGCGTAAAATTATTTTTTTCGAAATTATTTTCCCGCTAGTGCGGAAAAGTTGTGGATATGTTTCAGAAACATACGTAGAAAATTTCAGATTAATCAATAAATATCTTCCGGTTCCACTTTGGGGTCTAATTATGCGAAATTATCCAAAAATGATGTAAATTTTCACAGTTCAGTGACTTTTTTTATTCAAAGATTTTTTCTTCCCGCTAGCGCGGAAAAGTCGGAAGAATATATTGGAAACCCAAGTGCAAAATTTTAGAGTAATCAATAAATATCTTCCAGTTCCACTTTGAGGTATAAATATACGAAATTAGGCAAAAATGTAGGAAAATTAGGGGTACAAATTTAGGGAGAAATAAAAAACTTTAGCATAAACATTTATTTTTGGAAGCTTTAAACATTTATTTTACTAAAATTAGATATTCGTAAATAATAGTTATAGCATTAAACAAAAAATCTTACTACCCACGCAATACACAAACTTTGTAGAAATAAGTGTTTTTCGAGTTCCAGAATAAAAGTTGCAAATGTGCATTAAGCGCATTTCATTCACTGGTTTCCATATTTTTCACTCTATATTGGTTTTTTTGTTTCAAACGATGGAATGACACGCCTTGACTCCATTCTGGATCTGATGTATCCATCACGCTTGGTCTCTCCGATGACAGCAAGGGAAGCGTCTGTTGTCAGTTTTACTCCTCTTTCAACACATTGAGTGTGGCATGGGAAGTTTGTTTCCCAATGCCAACATTGGACATTCGCCAGACTATATCATTTGCACTATGTCTTCGTTCGACAAGTGAGTGGTAATCGGAGGTTCCGTTAGTTGGCAATTCTGCCAGTCTATGAGATCAATATAAGATTTAACTTTAAAGTTAAGTTCAGGAATTTGGAACACACTAACTCCTGGTCCCGTTTCTTTCCTTGCTTTCAAAATCCTGCGGAGGGCAAGTTCTCGCGCATTCTGGCCTGGGTCAGCAAGCATTGCAAGGATTATTGCTCCAGGATGACCAAAGTAAGCCATTTCTTTGGATGACGCGATCCACAACTAACTTCAAATTGTCTGTAAGATAACGTGAAGCTTGAATTGTTTTCCAAAGATTTTGTGGTTCATCTGTACAATTGGGATGCGATTTGATTCTGAACCACGCAGGTGCGTAAACCTTCACTATAAACTCAGCCAAAGTTTGTAGTTCCTTGGAGGGATCCTGTACCAATATAAACACGCAAGATTCGATTAGCAGTTGTCAACCAGCGGGCATGGGAAAGATTTCCAGGATTTTTGTGTGACAAATTCTTAGGACCCACACCATTTGTCACTGCAGTGCAGATATCCCTCAAATATCTCTCGTATGTGCTCAGATCAGTTTTTTCTTCAGAAGGAACTGCGGTCTCAATTTTCTTAAAATAAAAATTTTCCTAAGATAAAAGTTCACAATTCTGAAGCTGTTTTCCAATTGGACCACAAAACGTTTTAGGGCCAGTTGTATCGCCATCCAAGTGCTGCATTAGATGCCTGAGCAGTAGCTCATTACCATGAAGCTGGCACACGAAACAAATGTAAGGATTTCTTACAAAATAGTTCTATATGGCGGAAAACACCACCCTTATTTCCCGTGTTTACTGGGGTCCCATCACCACCTAATTCTAACAGTGTAGCGAAATCAATATGACGTTCTTTGCAAAATGTCGTTATACTTTCAGTAATGTCTTTAGCAGAAGAGGTTATTGGTGACACGTGCCCTACATATTTGCAGCCAGGTTCTTCTATTAGTGTCAAGAGTTCTTCAACCACTCTTTGCTGATGCAGCGTTCGCTCAATGTTCCTCTGAGTTAAAGTTTGATCTTTTCGACCGTCAAAATACAGTCCTTTCAAATTATTGGTGCCAAATAAATTGAAATCTTGGACTTGGCGTTCCATGCGATTTTTCTTTCTTTCCCTTCTTATCTTATGCCTGTCTATAACATGGAACATGTCGTCATGTGTCACAACTCCTAAGTCTTCAAGAAGTGCACTTGCTACTTTTGCCGCAGCTCTGTTGGACACTCCCATTCTGTCGCACGCACTAGCTAAGGCTGGAAGGCGGTTGTTCGGGATATACTTTTACCACTTACATTCGATTGCGATGAGGTTGAAGGTATATCAGTAAGATCCTGACACTGTTGCTCATCAAAAAGATCAGCAAAATGAGATAACTTCAAATCTTCACATGAAAAAGCTGTGGTTGCGTTTTCACTTTTCTTCTGTTTTATGAACCTTTCCTGTTCCTTTTCAAACCTATACGTTCGTTTCCTAAGTTTCTGTGTTGTCGCCATATCAACTGGACCTATCACCATTTCCCTTGAAGTCCTCTGATCCTCAAGAAACAGTCTTTCCAAGTCTTGAACTTTCCTTTTCACGTGGGCATTTACATTTGTTGAGAGATGCACACTTGCAAGAACAAATATCAAACAAACGCTGTTTTGATTCAAATTGGAAAATTAGTAATTTGGACTTCATCTTTTCCGTCTGTTTCTTAGCGACAAATCTCTTCATGTTCTTGTATTTATCATTACATGATCTAATCATTTTGATTATTCTTTCCGTAGAAACTGTTGGAATTGAGGCAGCATGCCAAGTTGTTTCAACCTTTTCAGCCACATAAACCACTATCGCCCCTACAGGTGTGTCCGATTTTGTATTATTTTTCAATTCATTTCTCACCAACAAAAAGTACTTCATAATATCTTCGTAGGTTGGCATAACGCGAGTAATTAATTCTGCTGGATACCCAAAAACGGGACAAAAAACATCACCTCTACTGTGCCTTTTTATCTTCAGCTTCTTCACATTTTCCGACGATTGCGACATTTCTCTGTTATATCTTTTAAATACACTACTAGTTCAACACCATATTAAAAATCCGATAACACGTTCACATGTACTATTTTGCAATAAAATTTAGACATTACAAATTAATACCTGAATTACAAACGTACCACGAGCAGAACATTCGACCAACGGTCAAACTACAATGATCGAACATGAGAAAACTGAACTTAATGGTGAAATTCCCCGCAGATGGCCTTGATTTCGCTTCTGCAATCTTTTTAGTGGAGGGTAGTGCCATCTATTGTCTCTAGCGTGGGCGTTGATCAACGTCTCTGGCTGCCCGAACGTTCTCTGGCATTCATTGCAATAATTTACTATAATGCCATCTATCAATGAACCATTCAACTTTTAGCAAGTATGAATATTTTATATCTAAACTGATATATAGTGCTAGCAGTGCAGTGCAATACAAAGAACTTAGACTGAAGTATATAGTTGTTAGAATAAATGAATAGCGAAAACATTTGGCGCGTAACCATGGCTGCCGGGCCAATGCAAGTTGCTATGATAAACGCGCGCCAGAGAATGGGTTAAGACTCGAAAGTCTAACCGGAAGATATTTATTGATTACTCTAAAATTTTGCACTTATGTTTCTTAAATATTCTTTCAACTTTTCTGCGCTAGTGGGAAGAAAAAATCTGGAACTAAAAAAGTCATGAAAATGTGAAAATTTACATCATTTTCGGCTAATTTCGCATATTTAGAGCCCAAAGTGGAACCGGAAGATATGTATTGATTAATCTGAAATTTTCTACGTATGTTTCTGAAACATATCCATAACTTTTCCGCACTAGCGGTAAAATAATTTCGAAAAAAATGTTTTTACTCTCCGCCCTACTACATAGGTATGTAACCCGAACGGGTCGTAAGACGCGGAAATATATATAATAAAATAACCCGTCAAGGTAGGTTTGCTACCTTTCAGGGTAAACAGAGTGTCGACACCGTGTGTCCAGTTTGCCACAGAACCACATGTGCTACACACACACACACACACACACACACACACACACACACACACANACACACACACACACACTCAGCCGAGCCACATGTACTTTCCTCACAGATATGTCGAGGCTTGGCGCTCAAACTGCTCGGATTGAATAAACCCACCTTCCCAACGATCTGTCCCGCAGGCCATACAACAGGATAGGGGGGTGAGGGGGGTCATGATATCGATTTCTGTGCGGCGTCCATGTCTTCTTGCCGACGGCCGTTTGGTTTGGAGGTCAGGCTTTAGGCCCCACGGGCACCGACTTATTGATCGGGTCCCATCCTGTTCATTATGTAACCACGCCGCGTCTTATTGGCTCTTTCTTTTCGGAATATTGCTGCGTTCCAAACAACGTGCGGGCTAGGTAGCGCATGATCCCCCACTTTGTAGCTAGGCCTACATTCTACTCAGGTCCATTGTCCGCCCTATTTCCGTAGCTGAAGGGAGTCCCTGGTTCAATCCCTGGGGAAAGTGTACTAAACAACATATTTGAGTTGAGTTTTGCAATACACAAATAATACCATTTCTGGCACAAGTTCTAAGTGTGTATTGTCAGGGTTTCTTTTCTAGTTTGCCCAAGTTGTAAGTAGTTTTCTGATCCTAGTGTCCTATTTTATTAGTAGTATCTAGAGCCTTAAATCTATCTTTTGTAATTGAATGTAAGAATGGTATAAATACTAGGGCCGGCTTGTTTTAATACTCGTGAATCCTTATATATGGTATTTTTTTGTTTGAAATAAAGAAAACCATGTTGATTTAGCTCAATTCATTTAAAACACGAACAAATTATTAAGATAATGCAAATTATTTTTGTCAAAAACAAATTAATTTTCATTTGTAAAGCGTTTGTCGTAAAATTCCTAAGTACCATTTCGCATTTCCCAAAATCCAAAATATGTTATTTCCGCGTGGTTGGAAGTTATCACCTCTAGGAACTCTGGTGCAGCGAGGTTTGTATTTTATTTCTTTGGGTTTATTGTGGTAGTTTCACGTAAGTTCTACTATAATAAATACACACGTGCACATATTTGTGTCTTGATTAGCCTGCGGGCACGAAATTTACTAATCGATAGTGTTAACTTTTTTTTCCATAACAAGGATAGTTACACAGTACGTGTAATTTCGGGACTGCAATAAACTTATCGTAGTCTAAGGATAACGTACGATAGGATTTGATTTTGAAGTAAATAAAATACACACATTTTGATATATTATTAGGTATTGCTATCAAAGTGACAGATGCAAATAGCATGAATTGGCGTATGGATACCTAAAATCAGATCTAGTAACATTTCTAGGTGTCAGATAATGTTCTTCTTATGAAAATTTGACTAACTTAAAGGTTCCTATTCATGTTTAAAAAATAAAACATCACGAAATGTGGACGTTACGATAACGCACCGAAAGTGCTGTCCAAGGGGAAACTCTCACTTTACGTTACGTAATACTGCCAGCCAATTTTGTGAGAAACACCAAAACATTTACTTTGTATGTTTGGGGACACCCACTAATTCTTTAGTTAAAATCAAAGCCGTTTCCGAGCAATTTTCCTTTCACAGGTGCTTGGGGCGCCACTGTTGGCAGCGACCAAGAATATTTTTCGGGGGTGTGTGGTTCTACCTCTGAGGGAGGGCCCGTGGTGTGAAGTATTTACGGGAGATGGCATGGAACTATTTAACAATGAATCTCCCTTGAAGCATTTTAATGTTTAAGAGAAATTTCGTTGGGGCTATGATTGCCATTAATTTTATAAGTCTCTAATTAGCTACTAGCCTAGACATTGAGAGAGAGTTCCAAAATACATTATTAATGACAGGGAAAAGGGAAGGATGGAGGGTTGGACACCCAGAACATACCCCGCCCTCGGTACGGCCTGCCGGATTGTATCCAAGTTTATTCTTGAGGTCGCTGTAATTTAATGTTAGCCCTAGCCACCCAACCGAAAACTTTCTTACGTCCTTGCTCATATTTATTCATAATAGGCCTACTTATTAATACAAACATTAGAACTAAATTGTTTAGTTAAAACATGTTTAATTTTTTTCTCTGAACAATCATAGTAACTTGGTGAACATTTCTGCTGTCATTTGTTGACCACAGTGATCTTCACTGAGTGTCTGCTGGCACAGGTGACTGTGAAGTACACAGGAACACTTGCTAAATTTAGAAAAAAAATATCTTAACCTTAAAAAAACACCTTAAACATCTGAGTTGTTTACAATAAAAATTGAGTTGTTGTTGATTTATTTTAATACTTATCTAGAATTGGATTGGACCTTTGTTTATCAGAACAAGAGCGTTGAATGTATACAAGTGCCTAATACTCTAATCACGCTATCAACTTTTACACTTCTAAACTCTTGTCTTTATAAGACGTTCCCCCAGAGTGTAATTTGCTTTGGGGCGGGCGGTGTGCGAAATGTCAGGCCGCCATCGATCATATCAGCAAGAGCGACTCCAAATTACCCTCCATCTCTGAGGGAGGGTTAACACCCCAACCCCTCGCTCCATCTTGCCAACCAAGTCAGACACTTCACCATGGTGATTTATGTGCACTAGACGCCGTCAATATGCGGCACACGGTGCGTCGAAGAAAGGACTAGCTCAAAGGTCAACATATTTTCAGCGGCTTCTCGCAATGTCCCCTGATCCGCTAATATAATATAATACCACTCGTCTTTCCCTCCCCGCATTTTCTACATGTACCTTGTGTTTTACCTTCGAACGCAACACAGGTTGTCCAGCAGTCGGAAAAACATAAAAGTAATCAAATTTGGCTATATAATGAATAGGTCTGTGAATTTCATAAAAGATTCCTTAATCTTTTAAGGTCAACTAATTGTTTTTAAAAACTGTGGCCAATTCAAACATTATTTTTACCTTTTTTCCTATTATTAAAAGACAAACTTTTGAGTAGGATTAACTTTAAACCTCGTATACGAGTATTCCTTTTTTATATAGACATGTAGATAGTCCCGAAAAGCTTGTTTCTTGCTTGACACCGCGTCAAGTGAAAACAAATTTTCACTCCACCTTGTTTTGAACAAATTGCTTTCACAGAAGGAGTAGGGCATCTTCAGACGCACACTAATTGACTATCAGCATATGACTTACAAACAAACCTAAGATCAATTTCACTAATCATACACTTTCTTCCATGCACATTGGAGAAGCTAGCAGGATTTTTAAAGGAACTATTTATTCTAGAAACAGGCTTAGTTAAATTAATATGTTCCCAATAATAATAAACACACATACAATAGTCCACATATAAACCTTAAAATAAACATTTTACTTGGACACTGAAATTTCGGGTCATTTTAACATCTATTTTGTCACCCACATACCACGGTCTGTTGAGACTAGTCGTCTTCAGCTAACTATAGTGATCAGAGGGGTGTTATCTACGTGCTAACATAATACATAGTGATTTGTGTGTGACACTTTTAAATTTGTGCTTGGCTTGGTTAAAAATAAAAAATAAATAAAACTTAACTAAAAAAGGTTTTTGTGACAACATGTGTGATAAAAGAAAAGTAAGGTTGTAGCATATAGTTGCTATAGCGGTAATATGCCTGCTGAACAAACCAAAAAGGAAAGCAAGGAAGGTCTGGACCAAACATTGGTTCCTACAACGTGACCAATTCTCGCTTATGCAGTCACTCAAAGAGCTTCAGAACAGCAGTCATGATGACTACAAGAACTACCTCATGGTTGGATGAACCGAATGCAACGTGGAGTTAGAAGCTCGCGGGGAAGTGTATGCCTACGCATGCGTGGCCTCAATCTGTTAAATCGTCGACGACGAACTCCACACATGCTCAGATTAAGGCATAAATGGTCCGGCATCAGTCAATGGTTTTCTAACTCGATCTGACAAACTTTTGTTTGACAGTCATCATCCAACTTTGGTCAGAAGACCCCACACAAGCTCAGATATTCGATCCCATCAGACTAAAAACAGGTTTGTCAGACATTGGTCTGAGCGTTTGTGGATACCCTATCTTTGCCGGTGCACATTTTACAAATATAGCGAGTGATATCATTCCAGTTGATTTAGATTATAGAGATATTTTATTAAGTTACGATCTTTATATTTTATCCTAACAGCTTAGGGATTTTCACAATATAATCTCATACCTAAGTCACTGAAAATGTGATGAGTATATTCTTATTAGTAGATTTATATTCCTCAGGTATGGTCGAGTCCCTTAATAGCTCAGTTCATAGAGGGGTGGTTCATTAAGCCAAGGTTTGACTACTTGTACTGGTATACCTTTTCAAACGTGTCACCTAATTGTTTGTTACTGAATATTACGGAAATAACAAGTATCAGATAGTTGTTCTTCTGAAAAAATATCACTTTACCAAAAATATATGTTTCGTGGTTCGGATTGTCTGATTAGCTAATGACGATCATGGAATTTCGTGAAATTAATAAATGAGGTGTCAAGATTGCAATAAACTGTATAGACTTTATCTGGGAGGGCAAATTCGAATATAGAGCTTTCTTCCCCTCTTGAGATTTAACTCTTTGTTGCCTATCATTTCTCCGTACTAATAAAGGCCCACTTCCTAAAAAAAACTACCCTCCTCATCCATCCCCCTTAGGTTAAGTCATGAGTAGCCACGGTGTTTGTCTTAAGCTGGGCACACTCCTAAAGAGCACAGCAAAACAAAGCAAAAGCCTTTTTGTCTTAAAGCAAAACATTTTTGCTTCAAACCGCTTTTGCTTTTAAGCAAAACTTTTTGATTCAAACCACCTTGAATTGGCTAAAAACATGTTTTTTTTACTAAAATAAAACATAAAATTCACAGAAAAACAAAGCATTGGAGGGAAGAGATATTGCAGTATTTCCCCCCATTTCGCAGCGGTACAATGTCTGACGAGGACGTTGTTGTTGACTTCAATATACCTGGTGCTTCCATTTCTATGTCTTTCTCTGTTGTGATGTTCTTTGGCTGTGTAATCATACACAGGGGATCTAGCTTGTAGCAACACATTTAGCTTTTCAGCGAACAACTCCATCACAATCTATTTAAACTACAATCCCACATACACGTACTGGGACCAATATTGTACACTGTTGGGAGGGCTGGCGCGCATACGCATAGGTCCGAAACATGGTTATGTGAGCTTTCTGAAAATTGAAAAATGACACCTCGACACGGGAATCGAACCCGGGACCTTTGGCTTAGTACGCCAATGCTCTAACCACTGAGCTTTCAATTTTCAGAATATGATATCTATATATATTAATTCTCACTAAAAACATAAATAATAGCTTTGGCTATTTGATTCTATGTGAGCTTTGTTATGCTTTGTTTTGATGTGATTTTTGGTGTGTGCCCGGCCTTATTCTTCACAGCTGATGCTAGTGGGTTACAACTACCAGTATATTCCTTGCACATTGTACGCCGCGCTAGTGAAACATCGAAACCGGTCCTTTTCATTCGACGAGTGTGTTCATTAGACTTGTTTTTGTTTGTGCGTGATGAGAAACAAGTACGCGTCCTCGACTCGGTCATTGCGGCGTCTAGTGGCGTCGCACGAACCACCAGGGTGGTACTTGTGTGTTTACCCCCGAGGCAGGTCGTTAACAGGATGCTTGTCTCATTTATGGGAAAATGTGGGAAATCTAGAAATAGCAGATAACTTAAAACTAACAGGGAAATGTGGGTACTTTTAAATTATTATTTCTAGCACCGCGTCTTACTACTTGTTTGGGCTATACGCATATGTATTGATTACACTTGTGTTAAGAATGGGGAGGTTGCATTTAGAGGAAGTGTGCCCGCATTTGCGTGAAGGGAGAGTGGAAAACCACAATGTATGATAAGTGAAATTGATGTTTAGTGTTGTATAATCTTAGGTTAGTTTGGAAGGGGGAAAAACCTTCAGTCCGCCCGACTGGGATTTGAACCTCGATCTTTTCGTCATCGCCAGTCCAGACTATTGTGAGAGTGACTCCTTAGACCATTCGACCACTGAAACAGAGCAAATACATTAAAGTGGTTTTAATATAAAAGTTTGTTGATTAAGAACGTACAAATGGTTTCCCAACAAATAAAAACTAAACATATTTCAACATTCCCTTGTACACCTTTGAAGGAAGCGTATGGATATTAGTTAAAAAACACCTCTAGCTCAACTGGTCGAATTTGAATATTGGTTTACCATGTCAAGCGTCGGCTACACTATCCGTGCACTCGACCTTTTGCATGTAGTATTTCATTTTCCATAAGATAAACTCTTTAATCTTCATCAATAGCTATAGCCTTCCATTTTTTTATTCTTTTTACTTATTAATCTTAAAGTAGGAAAGATGTGGCCCCAATTTTTCAATCAGCAATATTATAGGCCTACAAGATTAGACTTCGCACAAAAGCTTCATCTTATTGGTCACATTGACCATAAATAATCACTTTATCCTCCTTTCCTTTTTCTAGCTTTTCTTTTATTTACTTTTGTAGACTTTAGTCGTATCCTTATTGCTACTGTCCATCACTGTCCGTGTGTGTGTGTGTGTGTGTGTGTGTGTGTGACAGATTTCCCCCCACCCCTTCATCCTGTTACCCCAAAAGGCCGTACCAAGATTCCAATATCAACTCATCTCTTTTATTTCATTTACAGGCCATCTATTTCGCTCTGCCTCATCTTCTTGCTTCACACACTGTCTTTTTTCTGCCTTTTGTTCTGTTTTATATTTTACATCAAAGAGTTTTACTTGCCTTTATATTTTCTCAGCAGGCTTTTAGGTGTTCGTTTATCATACGTTTATATCTTTTTTTCTTATTTAAATCCAAACATAAATTGGTTTTCTTTTATCTTGTTTCATTGCACTTCATATTGTCGTGTTATTCTTGGTAAGAAAAGGGCGCAGACTAAACATTACAGTATTTTACAGTAAATATGGAAAGCCTGGAAATGTCGGGGAAATTATTAGAAAAACCAGGGAAGTCTGTAATTGGTCAAAGAAAATGCTTTCTTTACTGCATATTATTTAAGCGAGTTTTAATTAAGTTAATGTTTTTTGTTATTTTTAGTGTGTTCAAACATTATTTATAACAAATATTTATTTGTTTTCATAGCATTCTTTAAACAGGAAAATTTTATTTTTGAATCTGGGAAAAGTCAGCGATTCTTTCTATACAATTTCTTGGCGACTTGATATCATACTTGATGTATATTATATATTTTTGTGTACATATGAGAATTATAAAATATTTTTGCTCTTAAATATTGCTGTATTTACTTTGTGTAGGATTTATTTTTTACTTTTTCATATAAAGAAAGTATTGTAATCGGGAAAAATATTAATAATAATAATTATTATTGAGATTATGATGAATATTGACGTTTTGTTTGCCCCGAATCCAAAATAGGCATGCCTTAAAATTATTTCGTAATTTCTTTGGGGCTGCAGGTGAAACTGTTTAGTGTATTTTGCTTGGACTTGATGTTAGCTATTACCTCGGAGTATTTTATTTTTATTATTTGATTCTAACCCTCAGATTAAGTAGTTTACTGATAGCTGATTTTTGAGAATCAGAATATTGTTGATAATGTTTTGTTTTTTAAAATAAATAACATGTCTGGGGAATATTTTACGTGACAAATGCATTATATTCTTGTGGTTTGAGGGGAGCGGGTGTCAGTCGAATAAATGGTAGGCTTATTTTACTAAAGAGAGAGTTTTAGAAAATTAGAAATTTTCCTAAAATTTCTTTAACGTTTTGGGGTTTATCTAAAATCATTCAAAGGTAGTTTACTTGGGATGAATTTTTGAACATTTTGACACTAAGTAGCCTATAATAGTTTGATGAGAAAGTATGTACGATTGGGATGTAACTTTTTTTTTTCACATTTATGATTTTCTCTCTCTTTATTGAAGTAGACAAGGCTTGACGATGGGGATTATCTAATCCCTGCGACCATTTCGATCCTTGTCTGTCTTTTTATTAGTTTCACCCCTGACTGTAGCGTCCTCTCCTCCGCAAACAATCCCCTTCAAGAGCGATCAAAGGGGACAAGCGCTGAATCTTTTCAATCGTCGGTAGTTGGATTTATTATAGGATTGCGAGTAAAACAGATGATCGAATCTTCAACAAGTTTTCACTTTTCTTCGCGTTTGATGATTTTAACTTAGTTTTGTCGCTAACCGAAAATAGAGAGCAGAATCTGCGTCACACGCCAGTAGATTGTGTGTAGGTACACGATGCTGTGCAACGCAACCTAGACACAGTTTATTATTATGTTTTATTTTTTATTGTATATAAACATATAACTTGAATTTTTGTCACTATTGATGTGTCGTAATACTACGCACTACATCGATACACACGATTTCCAATAAACGAATGATTTCAAAAATAAACTAACAGACTAGAAATATGTAACACATTAATTTAATTTGATTAAAGTCTGTTCAGCGTAGGAATTGTTTTCTTAAAGGCCTTTTTCCCTATCAGAAATCTATTATATAGTAGGATGTTGGTAGGAAAAAAGACATTCCAGAGAGTAATTCTTACCGTGAATATAGTATAGCTGCGTGGATATCCGAGAAAACACTCTGAAGCCATTACTTTCGAAGCGACCATGGCACTTCCACGTCGAACTCAAATCTTCTTGTTCTAAATACTAACTTCACATTAGTTAATTTTATGAAGAAGGAAAAAAAAATCTCTTTTTGATCAAAGTTGTCTGTAAACTAGGGAATTCCTTTTGGGAGGTTCGGAAAAATATAATATTGTAGTAAGAACATAGTGACATCTGAACACTTTCATGCAAATAATGATCATAACTATGTATACTGGAAGTGTACAAAATAAATTTTTTCTCGACAGGGCAGAACATACGTTACCTGCCCGTACATATTTGTGTGTATCGAACCTGCCAATCACAGATTCCGCACGGGTGATCTGGTTGGAAACAATAGCCGCTGATTGGCTGGCGAGAACAGCGCACTTTCATCACCTCAATCAATTAGTGCTTTGTGTGCGTGTGGAATATTTAATAACGAGGTTATCACCTGCTGTTTCCCAATATAGGCTGCAATACGCGGTAATCATGCTCTCTCCACAAGACAACATAAATATTCGTTAGATTTAACAACTGCAAGCTATCATTTGGGAACCAAGAGACTCAATTCTGAAACACAAGCACTAAACTATAGTAGGGTTCTGAGTAGTTTGGAAAATACAAACATATATTTTGCTGTCAGCTTAAAGAGATACTTTTTCTTTTGGTACTATTTGTGCTCTGATTGGGCATTAATTGTATCAATATGGGATTTTATTGTGATGCGAATGGGCAATAATTATATTGATATCGGGTTTATTGTGATATTTGATGCAGATGTGAACGATACTGGGTTTTATGATAATGACGACTCGTACATGCCTTACTACGCACTTATCACATGGTTATGTGATACTTATTCTTATGAAATGAGCAAGACTTTTAATATTGCACACGATTTGTTTGAATGATTACATCTTCTGTACTGAAAATATGATATAAAATGATACAGTTTTTGTTAATTCATGGATTGTTTTACTGTGATATTACATGTTCCCTGTTCCGATTAATGTGTTCTGTGTAGATTTATGTTACGATGTCACCGTGTGCTTTATACGCACAAGCTGCTTATATATGACCTACCCCTTGCTTCTTGGACCCCTTGTCGCCAGTGTTAAAACTAACTAAGAAATGCATAAACTCAACCTTCTCAATTCCTAACTCCTTAGAGTACGCAATTAGTACTTAAGCGTATAACCCGAACAGGTAGTGAGACGTGGTGCTAAATAAATAAAAGTAAATAAATAAATTGTGCTTCTCTTGAATGTCGGTTGAAATATAGAAAACCAAATAAATGTTTACAGGGATAATTGGTAAACTACCAGTACTACACATTTACTTTTAAAATTAATAATGCAAAATCTGTTTCGTATACACTGTGTATGTCCTGAAAGGTATCAATCTTACCTTGACGGGTTACACTATGGATCCTCTCATAAGATAGAGCCATACTGTGATTGGTCATTGTAGACTGCCACTTCTCAATGTGAAAGTGTGTACAAATTAATTAGAATAATTCACCATATTTAATATTAAAAAGTTATATTGGCATAGGGTTACATATTATTGTAAAAAAGTGAATATTTTGCAGCAATTTTACGATAATTACAGCAGTCCAGTGGCTTCTTTGGTGCTCAGTAACAGCTCACAGCTGACAGCTGACGGCTTTGAAAAGCTACCAGATCAAATTATGTATCCCTACGCCGAACCATATGATCTGCAAAAACATGTATTTAGCAGCTGTCACTTCTGACAGTCAAAATTTAGGTATATACCTAAATTTAGACTTTTAGAAGTTGGCTGTGAACTGTCAGTCAGCACCAAAGAAGCCACGAGGCGACTGTACTGTATTTGAACTAATATCGGAACTTATCAGGGTGTATACCATTACATCGCAAGTCCATTACATCGCATGTCCATTACATCGCGTTTTAGGAACAAATACATTGCAGGTCCATCACGTCGCTTTTCCCCCACCTATCTATACACAGCTAACCCTACTTTGACATACAACCAATAGGACTGAAGGGGCGTATACATACAATTACTTCGCAAGTCCATTACATTGCATGTCCATTACGTCGCATTTCCCCCATCTCTCTATACCCAGCTAACCCTACTCTGACGTACAACCAATAGGATTGAAGGGGCGTATATATACAATTACATCGCATGTCCATTACATCGCGTTTTTGAACAAATACATTGCAGGTCCATCACGTCGCATTTCTCCACCTCTCTA